>JARHVA010001308.1:1842500-2137500 GCA_037957365.1 Torreya grandis
ATTGAGCACACCACTATCTATCTTCTGCATATCCAAATCAATTTAAGATATTTTCCTTGATTTCCCTCTAGAGTCTAAAATATTCCCCTGATAGATTCTACGCATGAAGAAGAAATAATTCAGATATGGTTTCCTAAATTTCTAACCCCAAACAAGAGCAAGAGTTATAGTACATCACATTCCTACATGGAATCATGATGTACAAGCATTACAATGGTATATTCAAAACCATTGAAGATATACATCTTCCCAATAGTGATGATGAACTAGAAGATGAAAATGTTTAGTTTTCCACTGATTTGATATCCCTTAAGGTTTTATTCCTACACAAAAAAAGTTGTTAATCCAAAAGTATTCCCATGTGTATACCTCTTTGATAATTTATCACACCCTTCCAAGTTGAATATGGATAGTGTGTGCTCTCAAAACATCAAGTTCAATATCATAGATATCTTTGGGACTATGTTCAATTAATACTAAAATCTCCTAGAATACACAATCACCTATGATGAGAAGCTCATAAATGCCTAGGTGAATACTCATAACATCTATGAGGTCCTTAAAGACTAGTTTGAGGACATTGATAGGTGGGTTAATAAGGAATACATTGATTCATACATGATCAAGATGTTCTAGGAAGGATTGGTCATCATTATGGTATTATTGAATTGATTGTATGGTGAAAGGAGTGTGGTACATGTCAATAGGTATTGGGTTTGCCTCCTCATAAAAATTATGAAGGGAGAGGAAGTCCCAAGTAGCATCATCACATTTAATCTCACTAAAAAATTGAATGGAGCTCGCACTAAGGTAATTTCTACATGATGTCCTAAATCATGGATGTTGTCTACACCACCCTAGATTTCAAACACATGGCATTCCCTCCATGGGTCTCAATAGGGTATGTGGTGTATGTTGTATTTTACAAACTCTACATTCACCATTTTTAGAATCACATCAGGCATTTTTTTAACACTTTTACCCCATTGTGGATTGTGCCATCAATGAGATTCTAATTCCAAGGCTCTCAAAGGATATGTGAGCTTCACTCTAGCCCATTAAATATTATTGGTACTATAGAAATCATACCATAATCATGGTGGAAGGTATCCTAAGGCATCCTCTCCTACTTCCTTACATAGTCCTAAAATCCTTGTAGAATAACAAATAACCTAGTAATTAGATAATTCCATCTTGGGTTTTTACATTAGAAAAAGACAAAATCCCTACCCAGCTCTCCAGGTGTTCATTGGTCATCATGAACATAAAATATTTTAAGTGTTTCAAGCAATTACCCAACATAAATACTAATTCAACATGGGTAAAGATAAGGATAGGCATTGGGATCCTTAGGGTATAGTGCATGCTCACATGGAGAGGTATCGAGCACAATTTAACACCACATATAACCAAAAGGGCCATGAAATTGATGCAATTCACCTCAACCCAAAAAACTATGTAGATGTAATTATGAAGTTGTAAACCATTACCTATCAAAAGTCCCAAACTCAATCTCAACCTATACTCAAGGAAAGGTTAACTCTACCACATCGACCTCTAGTGTATCCAACCCCTCTATAATAATCTCCACAAAATTCAATTGTTGAGATTTTGACAATGGTAAAGAGGCTCACCCAAAAAATCTTGTATGGTGTCCTAGCTACATATATTAATCCATTGGCCTCTATGTTAGTTCCATATACATCAGTTCCTTAGGTAAGCTATCCCCAAGCTAATTATTCCCTTCACTTTGAAAGTAGTCCAAAATCTAGTCCCATTAGAGACCAACCTATGGCTTCCCCTCAGGTTTCCTCCTAAACTATTGGTGACTCCTAAGTACCCTTTATAGCTCCCCTGAGTTTCTTCATTCTAGCATGACCCATCCTTGTTATGCTTCCCTTTTGCCCCATGGTAACAAGTGTCTAGTTTCCTTCCTTTTTTGTGGTTTAGACCATGTTTGGTATTCCTATTGGTTTGATTCTTCTTGTGCATACTACAGCCCAATTATAGCCTTTTTCAACCCTAATAGCATGGTCTATACCATTAGTGACTCCCACCTTGTCCCCATAGTTAATCTTAACTCCTAGTCTAGCTCAAATTATTTTTGTTCATGCATTCTCAATAGCCCATATAGTCAAAATCACCCCATCACCATTAGTTCCTTATACTCCAATGGTTCTTATGACTATTACCACTTATGATCATGTAACTTTGATTCACTTCAATAATTATAACAATGACTATAATTCCTACTTAGGTTTCACTTAGGAATCTCCCTTCAAGTTTAAGAACACCACATGTGAGATCTAAGCAAAAGGATCCTAAGTGACCAAGGTTAATTACACCTTAACCACCCCTACAACCTTTAATTACATATGTGGCTCCTTTTTTGTCCCTCATATCCATCACATTAGGATCTCAATTATTTAATTTAACCTATTAATATCCTCCTTTGTGTTGAATAAATAACTCTCAGGTGTAATTTATCTATGATTTAACATATTTGGGAATATTGGAGTCTTATTCCTAATTTAGTTAAGGGTCTAGAATAGTAAATTAGTAAATAATATTTTAATAATTTAACCATTTATTTTTATAATTTATTTATATTTTTAACTTTTCTATAAATATCAATAAATATAGACAAAATAAGACTTAAAATAAATTGAAGTGGTTATTGTAGGGTCTGATATTGGCTTTGCAGGACTAGTATAGTATCACAAATTAAGATCTAGCTTTCATTTTGTGGAAGGATACGAGCACCTAAATAGGACACCCTAGATTCTGATGTTGTTGTCTTATTTTATTGTTAGTGTCCAAACTACACATAGAGACTTGAGTTTTTTGTGTTTTATTCACTATCTCTATGTAAGCCTGCTTATAAAATATTAACTACTAAAAGTCTATTGAACCCCTTGAAGAGTTTATTTAATCTTTAAACCCTAGACTTCATTATGATTTCATAAAACATGAGAAATAAGGGGGGTTAGTGTGTGTAATATGCACTAAGCATGTATCTACACCCCTTATATGGGCACGTTTCCTACATACCAAGACTCTGAAGAGGGATCGAGCCATATGTAGTTCTCCCACTTAATGTGTTTTGTGAAATAATGTTATGCAGATGCAAAAATGCTAAAATAGGTGTGTTTGAGGTGGCTAGGGACTGGAGTGAGGATTTTCATATGCTTTTAGCTATATTATATGGTTGTATGTAGAGAATAGGGAAATTTGCCTCAATGGTATTACTTATATTCTTACTTGATTTTGTAATATTTTCCAACTCCTTGTAAATAAACTGTGAATGGGATTTTATAAAGATATATTGGTCATGGATCAAATGTATTTGCACTAGGCTGATAGGATGAAGGATAGGAACTAGAAGGAAATGACCATTGGAACTGTAAATGCAATTGGATAGGAGTGTTGAAATAGGACACCCTAAGTTTTGGTGTTATAGTCCAAGTTGGGTGCTCTTTTCCTACAAGTGTGAGACTTAGGGGGATGGAATTAGCATGGGAAATGCAACCTAGCTGAGCTAGAATCAAGTTCAGAATTCTACGGATGACTGGGAATAAGCAAAAAGGTGTCTAGAAGGGTCATGAGAGCATGAAAGAAGGACCTATGGGTTAGGTGTCATAAGCCACAATAAAGATATCAGTTTTAACATTTTATATGATTACATTTATCCCCATTTATTCTAGTGATGCAGCAAAGCAAAATATTAGGATAAAGGGAAAATAGAAAGCATACCTAAACTTACCTACAAGGGTGAAGCTCATGAATTTGTGTGATTTTGGGTGTGCATAAAGAGAGCACATTGTGAAGTATAAATCTAAAAGATAAAAAAAAGATTAGATCAATTCTTACTAGATATGTTATATCTAAAATAAGAATGTACAAAATTTGCGTAAAAGAGGAAAAGAAAGGAATGAATACACCTCATTGAGTATGTGAACCAATATAAAACCTATTATGATTCTAAGTGATGTTGGGTGTGTGATAAATAATGTTACACCAAAATGAATATCATGAATGGAGATGAGTGCTCAATTCCCCAAGAGTGGCTCAAGCATGCAAAGGTTATCCCTTTGGCTCCATCATCACCCAATAAGTGAATCTATATGATTTTTCATGTGTTAATTGATATTTGGACTATGTGTCCAATCCCTCTAAGTAGGTGTCTTAATAATACAAAGGCTAGTTATTCTTTATGATCCATCATTACCCCATGAAGTGAAGCTATGAACTAATATTGGTATGAATGTGTTGTATAAGATGTCTCCTAAAACCCATGAATGTTCTATAATATAACAATGTGGCAAGGATAGTCAAATGTGTGCTAAAAATTAGGCCACTATTAGCCACTCAAAAAAGGTGGAGATTAGGCTTGTATGAAATCCAATCCAAAACTAGGCAATAGGATTATGTGGAATCTACTCAAAAATGATGCCAACCACCTATAGATGGAATAAGGCACACAACTACTAAGAATACATGGGTAATGTATTGAACTCAAAAAGAAAAGAAGTCAAATGTGTCATGCACATTGCCCTCAATCACTAGTGTCTAAAACATAGATTTTAATTTGGAAGTTATATTAATTGCCTAATCTAAAAATGGAAGTGAGAACCATCATACTGGAATGATGCCCCCTATATCTAGATTCTCTAAGAAAAATTGTACTAAAACTAATAATTTTAAATTGAACTATTTCTCACAAAAATGTAAATATACTTACCTTTATGTTTATTTCTAGATGATCTAGTTTTTTGTTGTTTGGATAAGATCACTAAAATAGGACACCCTATTAATTGGCACTATAGTCTAATATTGGCACTCTTGTCCTATGCTGATTCTAATGACTATTTTGTATTATCATTATCTATCTACTCTATTCTGCCTAGTTTAAACTCTGGTTGTTGATTTGACTATTCTAAAAATAGACTTTTTTATCAATAGGAACTTTGATCTCTATGACAAAACCCTTATTTATTGCCCCCTTTTTTTAGATTAGGAAATGAAGATCCTACGATGACTATCCTCATAAGAAAGAGCCCTATAAGTGTGATATGTTATGAGAATACATAATATAGCAATGATAATTGACAAGATATCTCAAGATATAGTATGGTTTGTATGAGATATTGTTAGATCAATAGGGGTATGCCTAGATAGATATAAAAATGTAATAGCATGTATAACATAATGAGCTAAAACTAGAAGTTTGGTTAGTTTTTAGTTGTTGGTTATTAGTTGTTACTTGTTAGTTGTTAGTTGTTATTTGTTAGTTGTTAGTTTTTAGTTGTCAAGGAGAGATGGAGCATGATGTCCATCATGGCATCCAAAAAATTAAGAGAATGCATGATGTGTATCATGGCATTTAAAACAATTGAAAATCTCTCAAGCAACAAATACACAAGGTGAGAAGCAAGAAGCATACAAGAATGGCCAAGGGGTCAAGAAAATAAGGGACATGGGCACATGTCACTCAAACTAAAAAGAAAGCATATAATGCATGTTCAAATGCCACATAAACATACAATTGTAACAAGCAAGGTTGGCACAATGGCCATAGGCATATAGAAGAGTACAAGCAAAAGACATTGGTAATTGTCTTAAGGCACACATAAGACATAGAACATGAATTGGGAAATATAATCACATCTAGCTATGCAAAGAAAGAAAGGAAAGCATGTAAATGTTGGAAATACAATTGCATCTAATTAATCAAAACAATAAGTGAAAGTATGCAAGACATGTAGTACAAGATTAGGTATATGATAATAAATACATAAGTTCTATATACTAGTGAGTGTCGATAGAGTAATCAATGTAAGCTAGTAAGTAATTTACATCAACATGATAACTAGAGTGTGTGGTGTAGGAATGACATAACCTAGATGGTTTAGTCGTGTAAGATATGCCCCCAGTGGGTAGATATATCGATATGTGTTTTGAATGTATAAATTAGGATACCCCCTCAATGGGTAGAGTAAATTAATCAAGGATCTAGAAGTCACCGCACACACTCAAAGAAGATCAAGTGAAGCATGGTAATGTAGATAAATTGATAAACAATAACATAAAATAGAAAAATGTAATTCTAGCATGGTAGTAGAAATGTAAAGCATGAATGATTCATATAATATAAATGTTTTTGAATTTTTTAATATTTGAATTTTTTTGGATTTTGAAATATTTTAATGTTTTTGATATTTTGACATATTTGAAAGTACAATAAATCATAAAGAGACTATGTAAAATAAACTAAAAAGAGGCTATATACAAGAAAGACTAGGAAGAAATGGTACTAACCGATGAGTTTCATGAGACTCCCTATCATGGTGTCTTATATCAAGGAGAGGGATCATGCATAATCATGAAGCACTATGGAAGGGCTCAAACTGTGGCTCTAAAATCTATGTGTGTTGTAAATTTTCTAAAATATATGTAATGGAAACTGATTATGGGGTCCCCTTACAACTTTTAGAAGTGGATGTAACTTTAGGGCTCTTAGGGACCCATCTAGTGGTAAGAAAATCTTTCTAAATATGTGCTCTATGTGTAGAGGCATGAAACCTCAATGATACTACCCTAGGTGTGAACACAATAGTTTAAAACTTTTTAGAGTCATAAAACTATGGTTGCTCTAAAAGAGGCCTCCATGGAAGTGTATGAACTCTTTGTGTTGGTGAGGAAGGCCTCAACTATGTCTGAATCTGAACTAGAGGAAGAATTGTAACTAGTGGAGAAGTTGAAACATGTGACTACAAAGTAGAATATGGCTCTGAAGTGGGGAGTGGTAAATTATTTATAACTCCACCAACTATAACAACCTAATTAGTGTGAATGAATTTCATGCATCTATGAAATATAGAAGTTACTAAACAATTTTTTTGGATCCATAGTCGACCAAGTAACATATCAAAAACTCTTGCACTAAGAACAATAGTAACTGGTGTGGCCACATGTATTAGACAAACCTATAGAAGTAAAATATCACCTAATGAAATCTATATATGCCCACTAAATCCACTAATAACTATGTTTATTGGGGTAATATCATACTTTTAATATCTTAAATGTTGTAATAATGTCATAGTGCACATGCTCATGATAGATCCATTGTCTATGAGAACACTATGAATAGGATGATTATGAATGTAAGATCTGATAAAGAGTGTATCATAATCTAAATCATCCTCAGCTATCTTTTTCTCTGAGAAGGATATCGAAGGTCTATATGTAACTCTAGAATTATACACACCAATCATGTTAGTCAAAGGATATGACTCAACTGAAAGTGCCTTTTATATAGCTCGTGGTGGATGTGCATGATATTCATGGTGAACACCTGATGTGTCTCCTATCTCCTATTTATAATGTTATGGAAAAGGATCTGATAAAAAATTTAGAGCCTTGTATTATGTTTGCTTTACCTATAGAGGCTCAACTGGAGTGCCATGATCAATAAAATTACCATCTATTAAGTCCTATATCTTATGTTTCAAACTAATGCATCTATTTATTTTGTGGACTAGTGCCCTTTGAAAGTGATAAAATGCATTTTGATCATATCCTTATGGAAGAGGTTTTGTTAGATAAACTACTTAAATAGGAGGGAGAGATATGATATTACATTCCAAAAGTTATTGTAAAACTCTAGCTGGAGAAACTGGCAGATTGGTAAAGGTTTTCCAAGGAGGTGTTGATAAAATCACTTGTTGAGGGGGCTCAAAATCCACATTGACTATAGGTTGATCTTTAATTTTGTTATAATTGACCTTGACTTTGTATGGGACTTTTTTGTTACTCTTGTTTGTTATTTTTGTTATACTTATGTACTTGAGTTTTCCCATTGAAATTAATTTGACTTCCCCTTCCTTTAGTGTATGACATAACTCAATGAAGGATGAGAAAATTTTACACATTATTGATTCATGTAAATCTAGTATAAGACTCTATTTGAAGAGATCTTATAACTCTTGATTGGCCATGGGTCTAGTCATCTTAGCCAAGATAGTTTTATATTGAAGAACATAATCTATGAGATGCTCATTTGACCTTTATTTCTATTGTGCAACTTGGATATAGGAAACCTTATCACCAATGTTAATGTTGAAATAAGCTAAGAACATATCAGCTAAAGGATTTAATACATTTACCAACTAATTTGGTAGACTATAGAACCATTATAAAACACAATCTATTAGACTCCATGGAAATAGCTTGTTTAGTAGCTAGTCATTTGGCACATAATCCAAGCATGCTACATGAAAAGCTCTCAAATGTGTCTCCGGATCACCCTTGCCATCATATAGAGTGAGCTTGAGTTGAACAAAACCTAGTGGTAAGGGTGTTGAAGTAATATGACATGCTAATGGTGTATGCAGTAGAGCAAAATAATCCAAAGCTTGTGTTGGTCTAAAAGCACCTTGCTCAAGATGTAGCACTTTGGATTGAAGAGATTTTATCTCTGGCATAAAGGTAGCCACATCAAGAGACAAAGATGTACTATTTTTAGTTGGTGGTGGCATAGAGGAAAGTTAGGCTGCTATACAGGGTTGTTGAGACATAGTTGCCCCTGTAGTGTCATTCACAACTAGTTGCTCTGTGGTTTGAGAAGATTTACCATTATTTATTTTGTGTTTCTATTTTTTTAATATTTTAAGCATGTCATGGTGTTTAGTTAAGAGTTCTTAAATTTTTCTTTTATCAGTTTCATCAAAACTGGTGTATTGGGCCACTGTTAAAGTAGGAAAACAAATTGAAAATTGATTAAATTTTTTGTAATAATTTATAATAAGTAAAGTGTTATGGAAGGAAAGTATTGAATATAGGAAAATTTAAGTCCTAAAAATAGTAAACTAGAAAATGCATAAAAAGGATACGAAGCTCACAAACATGTAAGGTGATACCTCAAAATCAATGGGACCTAGTATATACAACTAGGGTTTTGAAAAATGATGATTTTTTTTTAAATTACTATGGAATTTTAAAAAATAATGTGAATTTTTTATTTAAATATGTAGATAAAAAATCAAAAAAAATCAAAAAATTATAATTTAAATAGACCTAGTATATGCAACTAGGGTTTGAAATTAAATGATTTCTTTTTAAATTACTATGAAATTTTAAAAATTAATGTCAATTTATGATTTAAATATGCAGGTAAAATATTGGAAATTTTTTGATTTAAATGGACCTAGTATATGCAACTAGGATTTGGAATAAAATGATTTTTTTAAATAACTATGGAATTTTAAAAATTAATGTCAATTTCAAATTTAAATATGCAAGTAAAAAAAATATTAGAAAAATTAGGAAGAAATTTTCCCTAGATTTTTTAGGGTTTTTATACGCAAATGAAGTAATTCAAGTTCACCAAATGATTTAACTATTTTAGAAATATTGGGAGTCTTATTCTTAATTTAGTTAAGGGTCTAGAATAGTAAATCAATAAATAATATTGCAATAATTTTACCACTAATTTGTATAATTTATTTTTATTTTCAACCTTTTTATAAATAGTAATAAATATGGAGAAAATAAGATAGCTTAAAACAAATTGAAATGACTATTGTAGGGTTTGATATTGGCTATGTAAGATTACAATAGTGCATAAATCAGGATCTAACTTTAATTTTGTAAAAGGATAGGATCACAAAAACAAGACACCCTAGAGTCTGGCATTTTTATCCTCTTCTACTGTTATTGTCCAAACTAATCACAAAGACTTGAGTTTTCTGCATTTTGTTTGTTGTCCCTGTGTGAGCCTGCCTATGAAATCTTGATTTCTAAAAGTCTAGAAAACTCCTTATAGAGGTTATTTAATATTCAAACCCTAGACTTCATTGTGATTTTATAAAACTTGAGAAATAAAGGGGGATTGGTGTGATTAAGATGCACTGAACGTGTATCCATACCCCTTGTGTGGGCACATTGCCTACATACTAATACTCCAAAGAGGGATCAAGACATATGTAGTTCTCCCACTTAATGTGCTTTATGTAATAGTGTTATGTAGATGCAAAAATGCTAAACTAGGTATGATTAAGGTAGCTAGGGACTAGTGTGATGATTTGCATATGCTTGTAGCTGTATTGGATGGATGTATGCAAAGAATAGGGAAATTTGCCTCAATGGTTTTGCTTATATTATTGCTTGATTTTTTAATATTTTCCAACCCCTTCTAAATCAATTTTTAATGGGATTTTATAGAGATCTATTGGTCAAGGGTTGAATGTATTTGTGCTAGGCTGATAGGATGAGGGATAGGAACCAGAAGGAAATGACCATTGGAACTAAAAATTAAATTGGACAAGAATACCAAAATAAGACACCCTAGGGTTTGGCACTATAATCCAAGTTGGTCACTCCTATCCTATAGGTGTGGGACCTAGGGGTATGGAATTATCATGGTAAATGCAGCCTAATTGAGCTAGAATCAGGTTTTAGAAGTCTATAGATGAATGGAAATAAGCCAAAAGATGTCTAGAAGTGTCATGAGAGCATGCAAGAGGGACCTATAGATTAGGTGTCATGATAAATACTCAAGCTACCAATTTTGTTATTTTATATGACTACAGTCTCTATCTCTTCATGACCCTAGCCCAATTAAGGTCTCACCTATTCCCATGGGCTCCCCATTTGGTAGATTCTCCCTTCACTCCCATACCACCTCCCACACTCTTCACTCTATTTCACCCTTCATCTTCATCCCTATCTCCTCCACCAATGCCTCCACCTTCCACTTTTCCACCACCCCAACTACCTCATCTTCTACCACATTAGGGACCATAATTAGGAAAGGATATATGGGTCCCATTGAAGTTTTAGGTTCATAGAAACTATAAATAGTCTATCTTTATAACTTATACATCTAGTTGTAATTTGATAGGGACTTGTGTAGAATTAAGAGGGTGCTCACAAAAACCTTCACATAAGATAAGGACCCTACCAGATGGAAGATAGAGCAGGACCTCTTCTCTTTCACATAAAAGAGGAGAATATCAAATAAGACCTATCCCCTATGATAAATACCACTAAAGATCTCATACATAAATTAACAGAAGACCTCAGGTACGAAGTCAAAACTCTAGATTCCCAAGTGAGGAGATCCTTTTTAGTTGGTTTAATCATCAAAGTTGAGGAGGCTCTAGTACAATTATTCATAGTTCCATAGAAGGTGATTGAGACTCTTTTAAAGAGAAAGATACTCTTCTAAAGATAATAATAGTATTTGGAAAGAATCATCAGATTGCATAATAAAAGTAGAAAGAAGATGGTGTCTATCAATAAGGGATGTTCTCAAAGCTTAGATTCATGCCCCTCACTGATCTAAATTTGTATCAAAATTTTGAAGGAACCATGAGGACTTTACTTGATTATTGGCTCAAGTAAATCAAATATACCATTGGACCTTAGATAAGGTTAAGGAATATATCCTTTCATACTTAAAATAGGTTAGCATTATGGTCCTCTTCCACCAAGATGGCACATTACTTAGCTTTGATGATTCTAGGGTTTATCCCAACCACTTTGATGCAATAGTGAAGAGAAAGATAGAAAAATCTAACATAAATAGATCCAAATAAATCATAGATTTCTCTACATAATTGAAAACTAACATTATCTAGGTCTATGAGTTTAAAGTCTCATTGGAAGCATTGTCTAAGTTCATGAAAAGATGTTAACTCAATAAAATGTGCTCTTTTAAGAGCCACCTATCAATTTTCTAAAGTTAGATCAAGAGAGAAAATTTTTGGTGATACTATTGGTATCTCATCAAGATGTCCCAAATCAGTTGGGAAGTGGTCCTCTACTAATATCAGCTTGAATACCTTTATGGCCCCAAATGGAAGGGGGGGGTGGGGGGGTGGGGGCGGGGCGGGCGTGTTGTCAATACCCTGGGCCCTTTCTCTCTTCCTTATGTTTTTTTGGGCATCATTGTAATTATTGAGTTGATAACTATTTTTTAGTCATGATGGATTAAAAAGGGATATCATGTTATTTGGATATGGGCCCCTCTTAATTCCTAAATATGTTGTTGCTTGTCTTGTTTTAAAGGTCAACAATTTTTTAAAAGAACACTGAAAGATTAATATATAGGTTTTTTTTCTCATTATGTTATATTTTCATGAATGTCTTATGTTTTAATAAATGATATTGATGTTAAGAGCTTTAGTATATTTCTATCTATAATTTATATGATAGTTAGAATGAGTTACATGTTATTCTAATCAATTTATTTGCTCTTTCAATTTCAATTAAGTCCTTATAACTTTGCGTGTAATTAGTAACAATTTAATAGGTGTTTATCCCTAGAAATATTTATTTAAATTCATCATATATTTTCTCCATCTACTTACTTCCATATGTATTTAACATTTGAGCTCATGTAAAACTTGGAATACAATGATAAAACTATAGTTTAGCACATATTCATGACTCAAGCATCAGTATTCTCTAACTTGCTTAAAAACCTTCCATTTTTGTCCTAACATTCGCTCTCTTTGATGTTTAGTTGTTATTTGTAACTTATCCCCTCTATTTAGAAATTTTGAAGTGAAGTTCATGTAAAGTAAAAAAATACTCTATGTTTCATTCTGATTTTCAGTTACACACTACAAATTTTTGTCCCCACACACTTTGGTTCGAGACGGTGAAGTTTTGACTCAGAGCTCGGGTTTGAATTTCCTTTTGACTCATTTTTCTCTAAGTGTCAAAGTAAGGTGGAAGCTACCAAATGTCATCAGTCGAGGCACCTTTCACAATTTTTAAAGTTGGTCAGGACGTGCCACGTATCTCATAATAACTCAATGGAATGTGACAAGTGTCAGCATCCACATTTCATATTAGCATCTGTGTTTCAAATCTCTTTTAAGTGAAAGGTTTCAACAAGCTAAGTATTAGGATCAGGCAGAGGGCACCAAGTGGCAATCATGGAAGGTTTCAATTTGATTTTCTAAAAGTGACAAAAGATGCCACGTATCTCAACTAAAGAGAGCAGAAGCCACCATGTGTCAACCTCCAAATTTTCTTCATTTTGTTTCACCGATATAGTAAAGACTATGGTGGGTCTCAGGTTTTGTTTTTGAAGCAAGCAGAAGCTGCCAAGTGTCACTATCCATGTAAATATGAAATGAGGCTTGATTGTTTCTATAATATAAATAGAGTGATGTGGAGACTAGCATGTGTCACCTTTCGTAGGTTTCTCAAAAGGTGGCTAAAATTAGCGAAGATCGCCACATATCCCTAGTTAAGTAAAACAGAGATTGCCACATGTTCTTTGTTGAGGCAAGCAAAAATTGCCACCTATCCCTATGCCCTTTTTAAAGTTGCTTGGGCAAGAAATGTTGTGGGTCTTATTTTTTGTTAAGTTGTTAAAGTTTTGAAGAAGCAGATTTTGACAGGTGTCAAAGGCAGAACATTCCTAAGCAAAGACACAAAAAGAGTATAAGTTACACGAAAAGTGTCGTGTGTCTTTGGTAAGTGTTGTAAAACATGCCAAGTGTCATTTTTTGGTGCATCCTAAATAAACATAAGGTCTTCAAGAAGAAAAGGGGAATCAGCCAAGTGTCCTCTCCCATTTGAAAGTAGGAAGCGTCCTGAGTATCTACTTCAGCCAATGAACTGCAAAAAGATAGAGCATTTTAGAATCTAAGAAATATCTTTTGTTAGACACTTCCAGCTCAGTTAGTTTTCAGTTGGGCCATTAGATTGAGAACAAGCAAACAATCTGGAAGGAATACAAGGCTATAAATAGGGGTGTAGAGATCATCAGAATTCAGGGAGAATTTTCTAAGAGAATTATTGTCAAGATTTTTAGACTTTCTAGAGCTGTGATTAGGAATATCATTTGCCTTTGTTCTATTTTCTTAAGTTGGAAAGTTTATGTAAATGTGCATGTTTATGTGCCTCTTATGTGACTGGAGAATTAATAAGAAGATTAAATCATGTGCCTTTGTTGATATTTTCTGTGTCACTGCAAAAATAGTCTAAGCTATGTTGTCAAGAGTTTTTAGACTTTCTATAGCTGTGATTAGGAATATCATTTGCCTTTTCTCTATTTTCTTAAGTTGGAAAGTTTATGTAACTGTGCATGTTTCTATGCCTCTTATGTGACTGGAGAATTAATAAGAAGATTGAGTCTTGTGCCTTTGTTGATATTTTCTGTCACTACAAAAGTAGTCTAAGCTGTGAGCCTCTATTTCTATTGTTTTTCATCTTTTACATTGATCATGCCTTATTTTCCCTTAAATGTAATTGAATCTTACATATAGTTTCACTGTGCTCAGATTAAGGGTCAAATTACATTCAGGCACATCACCATAGTTAGATTTTCTTTCTTTGCATTTGTGTTTCTATTAAAATTCCTATTCCTTTTCCTAGTATACGCTTGATAAAAATAAGAGACCAGCTTCTTAAAAATCTAGAGGTTGTTTCAAGTCACAAGTCCCACATATTGAAACTTTCCATTGTTGTTGTTAGAAACTAGCACAATTTTAACCATCAACAATTTTTAGCATGCCTGATAGGACAAATCTTGAAGTTTCTTTCAAGATCATATGAACCAAAGAGCTATAAGGAGTTAGAATTGTAGACCAGTAACCAGATCTCAGTCTGCTATAAATCAAAGTATTATTTTGCCACCATTGGTAACTAGTCATAGAAGAAGAGTCAACCAGTTTATACCAATACCAAGAGAAAATATGGGAGCCCCTTTAGCCCCAAGAAATTATGCAAGTTAGAACACTGGTAGTCCTTTGATTCTCCCAATACCACTAGCCACTTGGGACCCTATCCCAGTGAATGCCCTAAAAGCTCTGCCCAAATTTAGTGAGGATCGAAATGTGTTCCAAATTGATTTTTTGCCACCAATTTTAAACCAAAACCATGATGTCATTATTGAAAAACCCATTTATGACAAGTCAACCTATGAGGAATCACCTATTCATATATTGCCTATTTTTAAAGAGCCTCATTTCCTTGTTAAGCCAATCTCTATAGTTTTCTCTTTTGATCTTTTCCCACTCATTAAAGAGTCTCCTTTTGACATACAAGATTATATCAAGTTGTCCCTCGAGTGTTACCCTCTCTTTGAAGGGATTCACTTAGATGAGCCAGTCTATGTTTAACCCTTCCTAGATGAATCACTTTTTATAGATCTCATTAAGCCATCATAGGCCATTACTTATTCAATACCAAACATTTAATAGAACATCATTATATAAGTAACCATATCAGATGAAGAAACAACATTAAAATCATCTTCCATTTTTTAATCGACATTAGATTTAACATCAAAACCAAAATCAAAATTAGTTCTAACATTGGATTCAGAGTCCTTTGTATCAAAATCAGATTCAAAAATAGAATATAGTATTGGTTGTTACAACATTGGTTACAATTGCCTTGCAGATCAATTTTAATATATTTGTGATCCCTCTATAATTTTTAAGGATGATCATTTTAGCATCGACACAGGTTCTCCTAGTATCTCCTATGAGGATTGTGTTGTCATTCATGATTCCATTATTCCCACCAAACATAGCCATTATATTAACATTCCACCTCCCAAAAATATCAATTGGGACTAATAGAATCACACTTTGTTAAACTGCATCCATGGTGACATACCATTTATAGAATATTAGGGGGTTAAGACCAAATTTAGGCAAAAAAAGAATAATCTCCTAGTGAAACCTTTTTCAGAGGCACTAGGGGATGATCAAAGAATAAACTCAACATCTTTTAGTGAAACCTTTTCAAAGGTGCTAGAAGACATTCAAAGTCAAATTTTAACATCTCTTCATGAAACCTTCTCGAAGGCACTATGGGATAATCAGGACAAATTCATTGGTAAAAACCTCTTTAAGGCACCAAAAGTTAAACATAAAATTTCTTCATTGCTTGATGAAGACCTTGTCAAAGAAATATTTCAATCTATAGCATAATCAGATGGTAGTGTCTCTCTAGATCAAACAATAGAACAATCTAGTGGTCTTATCAAAAGCATCTTCAGAGGTCTTCATCCCTAACACAACTAAAATTATGTCAAATCTGACATTAAAAACATTACATGTGACTAAAAGTACCAATATTTATTTGTTTCCAATTCATTATACATTTCATTATCATCTACCTATTCATTACCCACTTATATCATTTATCCTAACATTATTTACCATCACTAGTACAACTTTCCTTTATAGAGGCTACAAAGATATCTTGTCATGATGTTTAAAAGAATCAAAGTGAACAACCTAGGAAGATCATGAACACATTATTAAGATCCATATCAGCAACAAGTTCTTGATAGAGTAGCTTTTTTGAAAGGGTATTGGATAGTAACTTTATAACTGATCATTACTATTCTCACATATTTATTAAGATGTCCATCTCCATGTCAACAAGAGCAGTAGAACCATTTTTCACTTTTCTATTTCTTATTTTCCATTACCATACCTCATCTCTTGGGGGCAACCCTATATACCCTTTTTAGGCGTATTATACCATTCTATTCCATTTACCACATTGTTTGAACTACATTAACTTGAGGTCCTTCAATACTATGTAGATAGTACTCCATTTATATTAAGGTTGGCTCGATCACCTTTTCTTTGCTTTTATAAATTTATGAGCATGTGCCATTGTAGTCAGTTTTAGTTATTATTAGAACTTGCAATCAGTTTCTTGGTCCATTATGTATATCCATGATTGTCATTGCAATTGGATTAGCTATTCATTAGAACTTATATTCTTGCATGAGTATATTTTAGATTAGTTATTTCCCCCTTATACATATTTTATCCCAAAAACATTAGAAAATGATCCACAAAAGAGCACAAACATTGTCTTACACTTTTCTACATTATGATCCTCATGCTATTTCCATTTTACAAGCATTTTCTCCTACTAAATTTCCATTACGTAAGTCAGTTTATCCCATACACTTGCCATTTTTCAAGATCATTCTTTCTCATCCCACCATGCCATGCTCTTACTATTTTTCAAGTAAATTCAATCCCGTTAACTTGTCATCTCATCTTACCAACTTGCTATTTTTTAAGACCAATCTCATTTTTCTAGTCTTTTCTTTTCTTCTACAACATTAATAATATGGTATGGTCATCACCTTTGTCTTCTATCCCTCTTCATGGGAGAACTATATTTGGATTGAAGTTTATATTAGAACATGCATCCATAAAACTATGTAGGCAGTGTCCATTTATCTTGTACATTTAGAGTCAATTCAACCAACCCCTTCTTTTTCTTCTCTTACCTTATTTATTTTGTAGTTGTTCCTCTTTAATTAGATAAAAAATCTTATGTCCTTGTTCTTTGTTACATTGTGGTGAAAATTAATGCCTCTACCACACATGGATGAACAACTATTTTTAAAACCACACTAATTTGGTTTTTGTTTGTGTGTGTTTATTTGAGTTTTATTGGTGTTTTGTTATTTTTTCTTAGTGTTTTGTTGTGTTTTCATGCCTCTTCACTTAGTTCTTCTTATTTTATCCTCTTATTACATCTTATCTCACCTTAGTCTTTTATTTTCCTATTTAATTTTGTTTTTTTCTTTTATGTTCAAGAACATGTTGATGATCCACATGGATCTTGATTATTTATATCTTAATCTCATGTTGATAATATGTTCTTACTTTTTATTTTTAAACATTTTTGTTCCTACTTAAGCCTTGATTATTCATATCTTGATTTTAAGTTGGGATCATTTATGTTTATCTATTTCTTTGTCTTTGCTTTTCTATTTAAATGTAAATAGTTATAACTCTGGTTTTGGTCAATTGTCTACCATTATCCTTACTTATAGGTATTCACATTTGAGCTAGATCCACACATTTGAAATACCATGTTATTATGATTTATTCATACTTATGATGCCTAATTAATTTTACAATAACAAACACTTTGTGTTTTAGACTCAAGTCTAAACATCAACACAGCTCTAATGAATAGCTCTCAAGAACACTATGCATAAACTAGGCTCGATAGGTTTAGCACTCTGAATCTATGCTTAGACATACATCTCTTCACATATATTATGAGTCTAATCCAATATTTGGTCATTTTTCATCATACCTCATTCCATTCTCTCCCAATCTTGGGTAAACTACATTGGCCTAAAGTTCATGTTGGAACATGCATCTAGAGAGCTATGTAGGCAATGTCCACTTGTCTTTCACATCTAGAGTCAGCTCGGCCACCTTCCTTCTTTTTTTCATCTCTTTCATCACTTTATGCATGCTCATATGCCTAGTTTTTTGTGGCTTTTTCTAATCCATTCCACCTTCACATCTATGTTTGTACCCTCTCACTTTAATCTATGTTTTAGGTTATATTATTAATCTAGTTGCTTATCAAATTTCCCATGTTGGGGCACAACTTTAAATTAAGTCACAAATATAAATCAGACCTACAAGGGAAAGACCATTATTTATTATTTTTCAATGATCAAAATGAGCCCTGTTGGGGCACAACTATCTTATCATGATCATATCTGCCCCCTGGGGCACTTCTTATTATCATCTTTTTTGGAGACTATGTTCTCCCTTTTCCTCTAATTAAAATCTCTCCACACTTTTACCCATGATGGCAGTGTTTTAGTGTGCAACTTGTCTCAAGATTGATCAATGTCATAAGCACATAGATTGTACTCCCAAATTGGGTGCATTCAAAGTGTGTCACTTATATGTTTGGACTGAATCCTTCTCATTCCCCCCATATTTTGGGCCCATTATACCTCTCCTTTTATTTTTATCATTGATAATAGCCACATGTGTAAGTATTATCTTGTCTGAACATGATCTAATCCATGGGTTAATATCTCACTTTCCCTCTCTTTTCAAGAGTCCATCCTTCTCTATCATTCTAGTATGTCCTCTCAAGGGGGTATCATGGACTATTTCAAAATTTCTCTTGACAACTCGTTTCTTTAAAAATATGTTGATTCACCTGAATGTCTCACTACACCTTCTCAAATAGGGGCAAAATGTAGATATCTAATTCTTAATACCATTTGTGTTAAAATTTTCAATCTTACTTGATTCGCACTCAAATGTTTAATTTAGGTCAAAATCACTAAAACATGCTAAATGGTTTGGAATTACCATTTACAAGTTCCAATTTAGGCCAAAATATCCCTAAATGGGGTAATGCATTTTGTGTGATACCTAACTTTGATCAATTCATTTCAAGTCAAAATGATGATTTTGCATTTTTGTGCTCTAGATCACTCTTTTCTTCTAATTCATTAGTATATATCACATACATTTGTTATTTTATGTTGGAAACATTCTAAATGGTAATATGGCTCCAGTGCATCTAACATAACCTTCCAATTCTTCTCGAGTCAAATTATGACCCAATAATATGATTTTTTGACCATTTTTGATTAATTAAGGGCCAATTTCCAAAGAATTACATAGATATTGATTAATCTTATTTAAAGCTAATTAATTCAAATCAAAATCTTAAGTGGATTTTACATGGATGTTTTTGAATATTTCTTTTTGGAAATTGATTCCTATTAACTACATCACCTAATGATATCATTTTTTAGGAAGGCATCCCTAGGCCATAAATGTATAAAATATATAAATTATGTTCTCCCATGCCTCTTTAATGCCTCCCATGCCTCATTAGTTCCCCTTCTTCCCAAATCATGATGAGAATATTTATGGATTTACTTATAAATATTAGATTAATTCAAGGCTAAACATCTCAATCTTGAGATGGATGGTCATGGTTGATCTTGACTAATCTCAAAAATTTATAAATAGAAGGCCTCACACTACCATTTTTAAGCTTAAATTGTGTAAACTTATAATGCTAAAATCCCTTCACACTTCCTTTATGTTTTGATTATTGTGTTATTTTAATTTGCATTTGCTTCATTGATAGGCATATTAGATAGTCTATATCATGAGCCTAGGTTATGTATAGAGTTCTTGAGGTAATTGAGGAGCAAAAAACCATTGCTGATAAAGACTAGAGATCTAGATCAAGGGGAGAACATGCTTGGAACCACTTTTGAGTAATGGAATAATTTGGTAAGGTAATGGTTGATTGCTTTCTTTCATTTGTATCTTGTTAACATTAGCAACCCCCACATGAATAGTTTAGCTTAGATTGTCGATTCTTATGAATTTTTTTATGAGTTTTCATTATTAATATTTGAATTGATCCTCTTTGAAATCCATGCTATAACATGTGTCCTACATAATGTTAGAAAATAAAATACAACACAAATATTTACTATAGCATATATAACAAAATCAAAATACATGTGCTAAAATATATATATATCCATGCATCCACAACCATAATCATAATACAAACACATAAGATCAACATCCAACTATCAAAATAAGATACACACACACACACACACACACACACACACACACACACACACACACACACACACACACACACACACACATAATGTGTTTTATATACAAAGTACAAAAATACATTGCTCTAGCTCTAAAGTTGGGCTCTATCATATCTATCTCATGGTTTAGCCACACTACCCATCAATGCCTCAGATAGTCCCCTCTAAATAATATGTTGTAAAGAGGATATCTGATATCTCAAGCTTGCTACCTATCTCTATAGGTTGGCCACTTGTACCTATCTTAGCTAAATAGTAGTACCTATGTAGTTATTTCCTAAGCTAAGGCCTACCATACCTATGCCTCTCCCACTCCCAACCTTGATAGTGGTTTTAGCCTATCTTTTCATGCTTATAGTCACCTCAAAGCCTCTCCTACTAGTCTAAAATAGCTCACCTAAGCTGGGGTAGATGGTACCATAGGATCATCTAATGTGGTAGGGTCATATGGCATCAGCACCCCATCCAAAATATCATGGAGTGTTCCCCTCACCATGAATCCCCATCTTGTCTCCCTTGATTCATAGGATATACAAAATTCAAACTTGATATATGTTAGATCATAGATATGTCTCAAAAGTTATCTATCTACAATCTATCAAACAAATCTTATACATCTAGTATTCTATTTTCAAAGCTTAAAAAAATTTAACCATTTATTACCTATCTAGGTTTCATTAATCACCATCTCCCCATCTGCTCATCCACTAATCATAGTCTCTTCATCATCCAATCCTTTGAGTACCTTTGCTATGGGATTCCTCCTAATTAACACAAACTTTGGGGTCACCAACTATGCACATCTAAAGCCTCACCTCAATGGTGCCTCTATAGACAAACTCTAGCCTAGGTTGATTGATGGTTCAGCTTGGATGACCACCCTCTATGCTCTCTTTCACCAATAATGTCTCTATCAAAGGTTTGATTGAGGTGATCACCACTCCTCTTACTATGGTGTTGGTTATGGTACTTTTGGCATTCCTACATCTACATCTATGTCTTCTCTAACTACTAGTCATTATACTTAACATGTCCATGATCTCTCACACTATGTTTTTATCTCCAATCTTGTGATTGATGATCCTCCTCCTCCTCTTCCCCTTGGCTCTCTTTCATACTTATCCCAAAATGTGGGCACCATTATACGACCCACTAGGTGAGGGAGTTTGAATTATCTTAGAAAGTGTAGTGGCCCATGATCCACACTCATGCTAACTTTGGTTTCACCATCCTCTAACTGAACTAAACTATTGTATGTGTGCATATGGCTAAAACAAAATCTCTCCTTGTGTGAATATCTATAGCACTTGCACGTGGGGCATGGCCCATGCCACTTGATCTTATCTCCATCTTATCATTCAATGCAATTAAACATTGACCACATGGGGTAACCTAGTTGGTTAGTACATTAAGAACCTCTCATATATCCAGGTACTCAATAATACCATTGACCCCATGTTATTTTACCCTTTGGATAGTATCTCATAAATATTATGCATGAGCTAAACCCAAATGATAGAACCCAAGTCATAAAGTGTTCCTTATCCAATATTGATCAGCATAAGGCTATCATATATAGTGTTACCTTATCATCTAACTTATGGCATAGCACTCATGATATCACAAGCCCTATCACTTCCTTTTGAATATCCATAATCTAGGTAATATAAACTTTCATTAAATCTTGGGTAAATCATATTTAAGTAAGTTTCCCATTAGTCTAATGCTTTCCTCTCCTCTTGATCATCTGGTATCCTTTTTATCACTGATAACCCCCTATAGGAAGTCTAAGTAATAATTGAACATCCTCTAATATGATACCAACCTCTATGGTATCTCCATCTGCCACCCATCTAAAATTATTGGTCAAGCATTCCTAGGCTCCCAGGAACATGACCACTAGATCATCCCTTAATGAAACTCATCATGTCTCCATGTTGTCTCCCAAGCTTAGTACGAATAATCTAGCTCAATCTACCTCTATCAAGCAATCCAATATATCTAGTAGCCAAGACACATCCACTAATGACCAAAATCTTTGGTACCCCTAGAACCATCAAATAATAAAAGATGTATTAGACCTCCATGTCACTTATAATCAAAATACATTATTTTAAATTTTTTTAAAAAAAACCTAATTTGCCTTAATCTATTCATTTCTTATCAATTTGACTTATGTCTAGCCTAATTGGCCATTTCAATACTCAGTCAAGCACCCTGGGCCTTAAAAGTACTATATCAACCAATTTCCTACATTTCAGTACTATACCGACCACTTAGTAACATCCTAAGTTGATCTAATAGTATTGGGTCAGTCATTTGAAATTAAAAAACTAAGTTGACACTTTCATTTTTCCCCCTTAGTACTAAGTTGACAATTTGACTTAACCAAGTCAACCAAGGGGTACTAAGTCATCCCTCTTCTCCAAACAACTAAGTTATCCCATACCTACTAGGTCTACCCCATCAAAACCTAATTTTAAACCTAATAGGTCAACTAGGTCGACCTAGTTTTTTCAAACTATCAACTCTTTGACCTACTTGTAATAAATACCTTTGGCATTTATTACTTTGATTCTTGTAAACCCAGTTCCCCATTTAGCCTCTAGTTTCCTTAACAACTTCTTAGGTTTCATTATGATTTCTAGATTTGGTTTAAATTATAAATTTCTATAAAACACTCACTTTCAATTAAAATACTCAAAACAAAATTGAAATTATCAATTGCCTACTTGTGTTGTACCCATTATGGTTGCTAAGCATCCTCCTCATCTTAACTATCATCTCCTCACCATCGTGTCTCTTTTAGCTTTTTCTAGGTCTCTCAGAGCTCTATTTTTCTCTCAGAATATTCAAACAATTGTAAATAGATTCTTTTTTACCCTATTTAAAGTTACTATTCACAATTATTTACCCTTCAATTATTTATCATCAGATTCCTTGTTTTGATCATATCTTTGTTTCTACTAAATCATTTTTTGAACCATAAAAAGTTCTAAAATCATGATGTCATAGAGAATAGTTTCCACTATTATGTGCCTATATTGTAAAAAAAATGATTTTTTGCTCTTTTTTCACTAATCTCTATAGGTTCACCTAATGTTCCTCATATTAGAAGCCTTCACCTATCTTACAGTGTCCGTATTTACATACATCACTAAGGTAAGTAAAGGTATCTATTTTTTAATTTTGTCCTTTCATTTATCTTATTTTTTTCTTACTACACTTTACTTAACATCATCATTATGTGTCATCATGTTTTATTCCTGAAGCACCATCTCGTATTACACTTAAATGATACATGATGATCTTCAAGTGGGGCATATGTATACACATAATATTTACAAACTTTTATCAATTATTGATACTCTTTATCTTATAGGAACCCATTGAGTCTTAATTTTTTTGAATTCACACCTTAAGGGTTGCACCAGGAAAGGGGTGGGTAAACCATTAATGTTTCATAATATTGCTGTCCCTTTTGCCACTTGTTATCTACACACTTGTCTCCTAAAAACCATTTCCCTAAGCTTGTTATTTTCTTTTGTACACTCCTCTAGTCATTTTTCACTTTTAGTACCCCTTTTCCTAACCTAAAACCCATTTTGATAGTTTACATGACTAGGTTGATTGGGTCAACTTTATACTCTTATTGATGAAACTCATTTACGGTCTAGGTTGGCTCTTGGCTAACCTAGCCCATGACCTAGTGAATTTTTGTCAATAATGATACTAGGTCAACTGGGTCAACCTTGTTGGTTAAAACTTTCAAAAGGGCTTAGGGTTAAATCTACTTATATATAAAAGATCATTTCACCATAATTTAGAGAAGAGAATAATAAGTAAGAGCTCTTATGTATCTGTTTATCCACCATTCTACTTGAGGATCAAACTTAAGGTTTCATTCTTTTTTTTGAGATACAAATATTGTCTTGTGGAGAAGTCTTTTGGATGTATTGATTGTGGAGAAGTCTTTTGGATGTATTGATAGGTTGTGTAGCCTAGAGTTGACTTATCCTTATATACCACGACAACCTCTTACGAAGCACTTTGGCCAAGGGAGTTATTGAATCTTAGAGGGTTTGTCTTCAAAAGTAAGTATTCCTAACATTGTTCCTCCTTTGTAAGAGTAGATATAAATGCATTTTTACTTCTCTTAGATGCATTAAGATTTTGTATACATTGATGTGAGTATATGTCTCTTATGAATTTTTAATTTTGTTGTTTATTACGCCCACTTTGTGCCACAAGCTTTGGTGAGCACTAGATTAGATTTTTTCTTTACTTGTTAAATATGAAAACATAGGACTTAATTAGGGTTATTGTATAGTTTTGCTTGACTAGAGGCTTTAGAACCCTCCCTAGTGATATTATTGTGATAATATATCCCCTAATCAGGTTTAGTGGATCTTCATATTGGTCATGTTCTCGATTATCTAATGTATCCCCAATTAGAAGTGTAAGTAGGACCTATCTTTTCCAATATAAGATTGACTTGTAGATTTGATGCATTTCTGATTACATACAGATTTTACTCTATTTGTCCATGCCCATTTCTATATTCTTTATCATTGTCATATGTATCTTGACATGACACTTGTATGCCTTAGGTACATGTTTCATATATGCTCCATTGATTTAACCTTACTATCATGACATAATCTCATCATGGTATCACATGATTTTACATGTTCATGTATTTTTTATATATAAGATGTGTATAAATATTTTATTTTGAGATGATTAATTTGTAGGATAATTTCCTAACCTCAAAATCGGGGCATATATAGTGGTTTATCTTAGAGACTGAGTCTTTTACATAAATATATTCAAACTTTGGGCATAAAAAATTTGGATTTTAAGCACAAATTACTTCATATTAGTACTAGTTTACGTAGATTATTAAAAATTTACACAAATTATGATAGATGTGACATATATCGATGGCATGTTCAAGGTATATGTCATATATTTTATGATATATTGAGTAACATTTCACAAATTCTATGAGATTATTACACATTACATGACTCAGTTTATATGGGCTATCATATTAGGAGCATATGTGCAGCATATACAAATAGTTTTTAAATATTATGATATTTTGGCACAAGTCATATGACATAGATTATAGAAATTATTATCTTGGGAGAATATTTTGCACTTGTTCGATAGAAAAACTTATTGAGACTTATTCAACTATACTTAAATACTCAAATTGAATCATATAATTTGTTAGTAGTAGATGATTAAGAAAACTTACTTAGACTCTTAAATACCTAAATTTGATTTGAACTCATGGTTAGTCCCATTCTCATAAAATATAGTGAGTAATGTGTATGAGGTTCTACATGACTTTAAATTCTAATAACTTCTATGTCTCTAATGAGGGTTAAGGCACATTCAGCTCAGCCCATGATTTTAACACAAGGATATCTGAGGGAAATGATCACCCCATTCTCCATTGTCTCAAGAAGACAACTTGGTTTATGTACGTATAAGTGTATTTATTCCTTAATATTTTGATTTCAAATATATGAAATGTTTTTACTTCACATTTTATATCATAAGTGAAAATTTATTTCTACATTTTTTATTGTAGGCTTTTCATGGAGCAAGGCTCAACACCTACCTGAATACACCCATCATAATTACACTTAGTTATCAAATTATACCTTTTAATCTAGTAATTTTATTACTATAATAAAATGGGGTAAAATTTAGACACTTTTATTAGGTATTAGATGCTTGATAATGTTAGTTTTCACCAAGCCTTGGTATACTTGACTTTCACACACATAACTAAGTCTTGATCACACACTATCCTAACCATTCTCCTATTTATGGGTTTGGCCTTCCCAAATTTTTGTTTTTATCACATAGGATATCCATTGGTATCTACCTAAATGACTTATTATCTTATTCATATTGTCTCCTAATCTCATATCATTGTTTCCTACTATTTTTCCACCTCAAGTCTTCCTTAGATGGTTCCAACCTATCAAAACTGTCTAGTTAGTTTTGATCTATCCTTGTGTCATTTAATAGATATTATCCCAAATTAAAATCATTTATATGGGTTATCCCATGTGTTTCACATATTTGTGTAGATGTAAATTACCCAAAGAGTTATCTATTTATACAAGTAAGTCTAAGAGTATTCATATTTTGCACTTATCAAGAGTGCATTTATTATGCATTTGAAAATTGATAAGAAATTATCTAAATTTCACAAATCTAAAACACCTCAAAAGATAATATCATAATCCAATTTTGAATACCATCATGAGGTCAAAATCATAATTTTTCAAGTGTCAAAATCCATACTCATGATTTCACTACATGCTAGTATTATAGTGATTGCATAACTCAACTATGTGGGAGAACTATGTGTGGTTTAAGCCACTTTGTGAATATAATCAATGTTTAACCACTTAGTGTGGGTTAGTTGATCTCAACTCAACCCATACTTTTTAACCCATTTTTCTAATTCAAACTCATGTAAGAAGTATAAACTATAGTTTTGAATTAAGAAGAAGGATAACATAACTATATATGCAAGATCAAGGGTTTCTAAATAAGCATGAGTCACTTGCAAGCACAACCACAATGATATGAATTTTTAAAGTTATCCATAGTGGTTATATTCTTAAATATATAGTTTTTCCCTACCATAAGCATCTAAGAAGCATCAAAATTAGCTAAACATGGGAAAACTCTCTTGTTTACATATTTGAATGATAATTGACCCTTTCCAGACCTATTTTGATGACTATATCCTATCATAGACTATAATAGAGTATAAACAATCTAATTACCCTATATTTTATGTCATTGATATACATATTAAATTTTAATAAATCAGGAATACTCTACTAGTTACACTGATATTTGTATGTAGACTGTTATATCTTATGCAATATGAATATTTTATAGTTTTGTCTTATTTACATAACCTAAATCCAAAATAAGCTAAAAAAATATCTCCTAGTCAATGATTACTATAACTAACATCATATTGTCGAAAATACAAATGTTATTTTATTATACATGTAACTAAATATATGCCATGTACTTTACTCAAATAAAAAAATTGTAGTCCTTTAAATAAATCTCAATACCAAAGGGAAAACAATATATATATATATATATATATATATATATATATATATATATATATATATATATATATATAATTTTTGATATACCTATAATATTGGACTAAATTTGACTAAATTTTTCACATCATTACACAATATTAAATTGTAATAAATTTAAATAAAAATTAATTTTTACTTTTTCAAATAATATTTATTTATATGACAGAATTTCTAACTATAGAAGATATGCTTTAATATAAATTTTACTCAAAATCGATGACAACTAATACCAAAAGGTTATTAGTATATTATCCCATCCAAGAATGTACTAATTATCCTTAAAAATATATTGGTATCCATTCATTAAGTTCAAATGGACATGAATGTAGTGTTGTGTATGTCATATCTATAAGGATTGAAGTACTTATTTATTTTATTAATATAGAAAATAGATATATTCAGCTTTATGTAAACGTTTGGTTCCATTGTCAAGACTCTATATGAAGGATCTCAAGAACATTTTACCATATTTTTTAGTGGTATCCAACATTACAAAAACTTCAATATTTATTTTATGGATCTCAAGAACATTATACCATATTCTAGAGTGATATCCAAAATTACACAAACTTGAAAACTTATAGGAATTAAAGCTAGTAATACTTTGGAATCTAAAACAAGGACTATAAGATCATCTAATTAATAAATCATAATTATTTATAGAGTTTAATTTCACTATTATATATTTTTGTGGACTTGTCTCCTTAGATTTTTATATTTAATTCCATGATTCTTAGTAAATAAACCAATCATTTGAATCAGCAATAACTTCCAAGCATTTGTACAAATTGATGATTTGTTGATAAGGACAATTGATTAAGGCCACCTTAGATTGTCATTTTGTACAATGATAAAATTGGTGTTCAATAAGCTTTGCTAAAAATGTGTCATTTTTTATACAAATGTTGTTTGTCAATAAGGAGATCCCCCTAAATTATAAGCAATTCTTTTAAAGTCCAAACCACCTAAGGAATGACACACATAAGGTGTGGATCAATGATGATCAAAATGTGGTTATGATAATTAGGGGTTGGATGAACAAATAATCAACAAGGTTAAGAAATGTAATTTTATGAAGTTAATCATGAAATATGCAATCACGAAGCCAAATATATGTCTAGAAAAAATCATGATCATAATTATCAAATGTTCCATGAAGCAATTCCTTTGTAATGAATTATTAGTTACTCCCATGTTTCAATTATTTTTTACAATAAAACACTTATTCAATGCATTGTGTACTAGTATCAAATAAAAAAACTATCAACTAGTCTAGTATACCCTAACATCTTATCAAACATGTTCTAAAATATTTTTTATTAATAAAACAGGCTTGAATTTTCCATATCTAGCTTTCGTAAGAGAGACAACATTCACAATTTTTTATCGTTATTCAATTATTATTGACTAGGGCTCCAAAAAAAAATCTAATAACAACATCCATTCCATTATTTTTTGAGTACATTCCACTGATCCATTTAGCTATATACTTTTGAATCGGCAATTATTTCTAGCTTATGTAAGAGAGACATCATGCACCATTATTTGTGGTTATTTAGTTATTCTTGACCTAAGTTCCCAAAAAATGTAGAATCCAATAACAACATCCATACCATTAATTTTTTAGTGCATTCCACTAATTTGTTTAGTTATATACATTTCAATTAATTACTATTTACATCCTATCATTGTATATCTTATCATGTATTTATATTTATCAATTATTTGAAGCTTGTAAGATGTTTACAGGGCACCATATCTTAATTGAAACTAATTTACTTCACTTATCTTACAGTTTGAACTATGAATATGTTTACCATCAAAACTAACCTTCTTGTGTATAATTAAAATATATCAATGTGTCATTACGCCAAGACTCAACCCTCACTACCAATAAGTAGAAAAACACAACACTTGCATTGGCATTATTAACTATGAACTAGTACATAGAGGTCTGTAGCTATATAAATATAGTCACATGTACTTGACTATGTTAATTATTTTACACATCCTAAACCACATGAATTTCAACCAAATACAATATTTTTATTCATTATTCCAAGCCTTCTTATCCATATGTGGGCTCAACCCTTTGTGTGTCATTACTATTACATAGAACTTTCAATGTCAAATACTCAAACTTCTTAAAATCACCATCAGGATATCTCCAACTCAAGACAAGTGTCCCTGATATTTTTAAATAGGTTTTCCCTAGGTAATTAGGATAATGTTTGTACTCCTATCTATTTAGGTCAGTTGCATTTCATGTTAAATAACAGATAGTTTATAATTTGTAAATCAAAATTTTTAGGTCTTCCCACAAGTTTCATAAGGTTAGCTAAAGGAAATTATCAAAAGGATCACCTATAAATACATATCAAAATTCATTCATCACCCCCATTTGGTATTCACTTATTTCAATATTACACATCATTTCACTTTGAATAAATCTATTTTATTCTTCTCAAATTCAAGATCATTCACAAGGAGCAGCCATAAGCCAAGTCTAGAGAATTCTAAATCAAGTTAAGAGATATCATTTTTAAGTGTCAAAACCATTTTTATAGTTTCATACATATAGTCAAGGAGAATAGTTTCACATTCACTCTAGGTGGGAATAATATGTTGAATTTATTTCCCTCCTTAGAGTGTTGGATACATAGTCAGTGATCAATCATCAAGGGGGTGATTAGGGTCAACTTAGCTCATTACACTCCCTTCATTTTTATATTTTTTAAATATATAAAAGTACCCTTAGGTTTTTTTTAATATAAATAAAAAACAAATTTTTTGAGGCATAATCCAAATATCTATATCTCAACCTACTCAGCAAACATAAGTGTAGAAGGTGCAGTAGTCATTTTTTCATTACAGTCAATCAGGAAAAATTAGTGGTCATTAGACTTGAAGAGTCTATGCTCTTATCATCCTACAGTTATCATGTCCCAAAGTATTTTCTATTTTTTATTTATATAATTTTTTACTTTCTTGATATTCATTTAGCATAGTCAACTAGGACAAGTCCATTGTCGATAGACATGAATAGATTGCATTATTTTCCACTTACGATGGGCATGTTCAAAAGTAGTTTATAATTTTGTTCCTAATCTTGAGAATGTATAGTTATCTTTACTATTTATTTTTACTATAGAACATTTGAAACATTTAACATAAATATGTGTGTGAGCTAAGTATATCTCTTCTTATTAATTTCCTAAAATAATATTTTTCATTTGTCAAAATCAGTTGTTAATTGTTATACATCTTTAGCACTATTATATTACAACAAAAAAATATTATTTTATAAAAAATAGGGTAAAATAAGATCTCACACAAAGTGCAAATGATAAATCACTGAAATCCTTTTGATAATAAATTAATGTAATAATGGAGATTTATAATTACAAGAACTAGAAAAAAACCCTAACTTTCCATTATACACTATCACTCAAAACTCATATAATATAAAAAAATGCATAAAACCATTCCCTTATTTTATTAATAAAATCCCAAGTGCATACATGTCTTCCTTACTCATTTTTCAATACAATTATGAAGAATACAAAGTTACAATCATGTATGCACTAAACCATTACACGAAGCTTTCATGAACTAAAAATTACTCTAAATTATTTTGCGCTTTTAACTTTTCCATTTGTAGCTTTATTACAATTTGAGGATAATATTGGAGGTATTTGTAGGATTTTTGGAACCCCTTAGTCATTTTAGTTGGTAAGATAAATTATTTGATTTTTTTTGGATACCATAAGTATGTCTAGATGTCACTAAGCTATCATGCACTCCAAGCATGTAGAATCTTCCCCCATGTTCTTCCTTGATTAATTTTAACTGCATCATCCACAACCATGCACTTTTTAAATACATGTGTATGTTTATTTAACATTTATTTTTATCCTTCCACTATGTAAACTCATCCTCACTGATATAGTCATAATCTATTTGTCGTAGGCTTTCCCCATCCTTGTGTAAAATATGTATTTGGGTCCTTTTGCATGCATGTCCATGTGTATGAATCTCTCACATCTCACTTATACAACATGTGCTTATTGAACCTTTATGCAAGAATAGACTTAGTGCCTTTTTTTAGGATTAACATTTACCTATACTATAATTCTTATTTGTCCTCAAACAATATTTATTCTCAAGTTTTTGACACCCCTATAAATGTCATATGTAGTGTTTCAACTACTTTTTCCTTCATTTTATCCATAAATTCCTTCCACTAGTCTCATGTTGTAGTCACCGTTACTTTTAATTATTTCATTTTCTTATTAATACCCTTCATCCCTTCCAAGTTCATTATTTCTATATACTTTTCTAACAAAGTATTCCATTTGGTATGATACTTATTCATACTCCTCTACACAATGATCTCTTCTAATATTGTTTTAGCTTGAAATCTCTCAAATAACTCCCTAAGATCTATGCACTTATCCTCCAATGTTTCCTTAAATTTTCATGACTCCCTTATCAGTTGTAGCTTTTTAAGCCGTCATCTTCATGATTAATGTAGGCATATATCTCTGACTGAGTATTTTATTCCACCTTTGAATGTTACTATATAAACTCATTCACCTCCAAAATAATTTACACACTTTTGTATCCTCCTTTACCTCTTCCTATAATGAGTCAAATTTTATTATGACTTCTTCTAATTCATTCCTATATATTTCACTTACCTATTTTACCCTATTTTATATTTAACAATTAATATGTTGTAAAATAGGTGTAAAACTTGAGAGAGAATCAAAATGTTAAAGATATACAAGCATTAAAAATTTTAATCTTTAAATGATAAATATAGAAAACTATAATTTTTGTAAAATACTAAGAGATGTACTTAGCTTAAATCTGAGTTTCTATTAATTTTTTTAAATTTGACAATGTGAACCAATAAAAAATGAGATTGTGATTGTGCTTGATCAATAATAGAATATGAAATTATTTTTACACAGGTATGCCTTCCCTAAACATTAGTGTGGGTTGGTCATGTTTGTTGACTATGGACTTGTCCCAGTTGATTGTGATTGATGACTAATTATGGAAATATAAAAAATCATAACTATGACAATGCAATATCAGTAAAAAAATATGAAGATATTCTTGGACAAAACCATACTTATTACATAATAGCATAGGTAAGTCATGTTAATTGATTGTGAACTTGTCTAAGTTGACTGTGAAATAAATTAGATTGCTCCACCTTCTACTTCAACATTTTCTAGTTGGATTGAGAGGATTAAATTCATATTGTGTTACATGAAAATTATTTTTTTATTCTTTTCTTTGGAAACCCTAGGGCCTTCATGAGAACTAAAACATAGAAAAAATGGGGGAGTGTAATGGGTTGAGTTGACCCTAATTAACCCCTTGATGATTTATTGATGCCTACATATCTATATACTCCAAAAATGGAATCAAACCATGCATAGTTCTTCCACCTAGAGTGATTTTGTAATTGTGTCCATTGGCTATATGTATATAGTTAGAAAGGCTTTGATACTTGATAATGATAACTCTTGACTTGATTTTAAATTATTTATACTTGGTCATGATTTATCCTTCTGAATAATCTTTATTTTTAGAAGAATAGAGTAGATTTTATCAATAATAAATAGTGTGTAAGTTCTCAATAGATAATACAAAATTAAAAATAATGAATGGATTTTGATTTATATTTATATCAAAACCTTTCGATAATTTCCTTTAAAATGAATTATGAAACATGTGAAAAGACAAAATAATATTTTTAAATATAGAAACTAGATGTTATTTGGCATAAGACACATCCACTCTAAGTAGATAGATATGTGGCATCAAACATGTATGTCAAGTGCATACCTATCCTATAAAATCAAGGATAGTTGTCTTAAGATATAAATAGACTAAGGGTAGTATATATCAGTTTGAGCATTTGATTTGTAAATTTCTATGTAGTGGTGATAGAAAACAAAAATTTGAGCATGCATATAAATAAATAGATTGAATAAATGGTGAATAATATTTTTTTATTTGGTCATAAGGCATGCAATTTAGGATGTGTCAAAAACTAACATTGGAAAGTGATTATGACTAAATTTAGGTGTCTACTTCCCCCACCTTCCCCCCCACCTTTATACTAGTAATGAAATTACTATAGTAAATTAAAAAAATTAAACATGAGTGTGTATATCACACTTTGTTTTTTAGAATATACTCCAATTCTATATGGTACTCCAATTTAGCAGACCCTACAACATCATATGAATTAATCATTTATCCATATTTTAAAATTTTAAAAATATAAAAAGAGATCAAGGAATGAGTACACCTCTATGGAGATGAAACCATGTTACTCTATAACATGTAAAATATGGATAAATGTTACCCATTTTTGAAGCATTTTAAGAGTTTGAACCATTGGTAAATTGAGAATGATCAAGTGTCAATGTTGAATAAGTAATCAATCTCTTGAGTTGGAAAGATACATGTTCAAAATATCATGAATGGATAAAATTATCCAATGTATTAATGTAAATAAGGTGTAATTATGATAGGTTTTATAGAAGTGATGCCAAAGCCATTAAGTGTCACTAGACTTGTTTGTGCATCATATGTAACAGAAGATGGGACCACAAAATGGGTTTTCTAAAATTAATTCCAAAGCCATTGAGTGTAATTAGACTCAAGAATGCATTTTATATAACAAAATGAATCATATCACTAAATATGGATCTATATTCTAATTTTCATGATTGAAAGAGAATGAAGAATATACATGCCCCCATTATAATCTCAATGCCAATAATGAATTTGAAATAATAACCATTTGTCTTTGAAATTTTAAATTTTGAACTTTGAAGATGTGAATGAATAAGTATCATGTCATTTTAACTTTGAAAAATATGCATGAACAAGTATCATAGATTTTGAAATTTGAAAATTGTATGAATAAGTACCATGTCCCCGAATATGTGTCAAATGATATAAAATATAATGAATATATATGCTCAACTATAACTATATGTGACACATGTATTTTTTTCCTTGTAACTATTTTTCACATACCCATGCCTATGCATTCAATTTTTTATGAATATGTACTTTGAGTTTGGAAAAATGAATGCATATGCATGCCATATGCCCCAAGAATATGTATTTTATGGTTAAATATATGTCATGTATCTTATTTATTTATTATTTTGACCCAAGTCTAATTTTTGAATTACTTTGATTATTTAAAAACTTATGTTTTGAATATTTGAAATATGTATTTTGTCTCAAATCTGATTTTTGTTTGTTCATGGAAGCTTGGATATTAATACAAGCCCACTGTGATGTCGACCTTTTGAGAAGAGGGATGTAGCTTAAAAGTCACTCATCTCGAAAGAAAATTTAATTGTATCATGTGATAAATTATTGTATCATATAAATGTAATGTAATTGTCTTTCAATCATGTATGTAACATATTGGATGTGAGTCATACAAGTGTCATATATATATATATATATATATATATATATATATATATATATATATATATATATATATATATATATATATATATATATATATATATATATATATATATATATATATATATATATATATATATAGCAATGAGTCATGCAATAAAGTAACCATATATGAAGCAAACTACATATTAAAAGTACATGATAAAAATCATGGCACCATTAATCAATCTCAACAAGAATAACACACAATGTCACACATAAATCCAATGGTTGCATATAAGGGACATGTAAAAATGTTGCACATATAAGTAAACATCACATGTTATGGTGAGGGCCACAAGTGACTAACTTGTTCAAATGTTTCATAAGAAAATATTTCACACACAAGGCCAAGGGATAGATAAAATAATCAAATTAATGTCTATCCCATCATGCAGAAAAGTAATTATTGTCAAATGATCATAGAACAAGTAAAAACTAGTCTAAATTATCCATATATAACAACGTTATATCATAGTAAAGTAGAATATCCATTTAGTACAATGTAAGATATGAGTAGTTAAAAAGAAACTTGTAATATAAGTAGCTTAACATGGTATAGATAATATGTACTATATAATATTTAGGTTTCTTTGCATTTTGAGTAACTCTTGATACGAAGTTTTATGCTTAGGATGGTGTACCACTTTTCTCTAAATTGAATGTATAGAAATATTTTTTATATTTGCAACAATTGATTTTGCACTATTCTCTTAAATAAGTGTGACAATTATCTGTGTATTATGCTCTTGAATGGGTACAATAATTTTATTTTTATTGTTCTCTTAAATAAGTGCAACAACCAACTATGGTGGTAGGGGAGGATGTGTTACCATTCAATGTAGAGGGTGTTTATATCAAATGTCTAAAATTTTGACCGCTTGATTACAATGTATATATTTGAGACATTGATGTATTGTTTATGGTATTATACAGAGCTTCTATATCCAAGGGAATATTAATAACATATTCAATACCAATGTGTTTGGTAAAACTATAGATTATGTAGCAAAAGTTGATGAGCCAACCTAAAAAGGTAGCACAATATTCCCAATAGTATTGTGTGGATGTCCATCAAATGTTTTCATTATTTTATATGAAGCTTGAAAATATTTATCTATGTACCAAGGCTACGAACAAGTGTCATTTTACATGCATTTTAAATTATCCATTATCAATCATGACACTATGTATTAGTTGTTTATTGATATGGTCTCAAATAAAGAGTGTATGTATGCCTGAATCATCATCAACAATCTCACTACCATAAAATGTTATAATAGGAAATGATGTCCATGTGCCTATACATGTACCAATAATATCATTTATTGGATACCCACATGTCAAAGGAGAAGTATTTTCATTATATGCATGATGTACCTCTAAATTATCTATATTTTTTGTTGTACCATGGTTTAGAAATGGATTACTTAATATTTTTAGTTTTGCTTTTTAATTTTTTATGGTCAAACTTCTTATGTGGTTGTGCTTATATCAACATTATTATCATCTATAATATCTTGTATCTTATGCCTTAGCCTAAAATGTGTGTTTGTATAATGCCCAATGCATGTGTAGTAGTCACAATATATGTAACTATTAAATGCCTTGTGTTGAGGCTTGTTCATATCAACCTCTAATGGTAGAGGGAGAGATATGAGATTCTAATAAAGTATTTTTTGTATAAATACATGAGGATATTGTGGTAACCTTGCAAATTGTCTCCTTAGTGGAGCTATCAATTGAAGATTATTTATTGGTTTTAGTACTACATTGATTGTTACTTTTGCTCCATTCTTACTTTTGTTAGATTTGAAATTTTATTTTGGTTGGATTTAAAACTTTATATTTGAATTATATGGATCATTTTGGTGCATATTTGATCTTATTCAAAGCTATGAGCTTAAATTCCATTTCTTTGATTATTTGACATAACTATAAAGATTATTTATAATTTATATATCACCTTAGTATTATAAACTTTAAAAATGCATATCATGGATGTGTATTCTACTTATATACCTTTCCTATTACCAAAAGGCTCACATACACTATCTCTTCATGCCATATTGCTTATCTCTTAGTCTAACCAATGTTATTTTGATGACCTAGGCCTTTTATCTTGCCTAAAATGTCGTAAACCTACTTATCTTCTAATCTCTATAATTTATAGAGCAACACCTATTTTTCAACTTCTTGAACACTTGCATCCAAGTCAGACACCTACATCGATGCAAGAGTCATATTCCAATGTAAGTGTCTAGTGCCCTAAATTCATTCAATTTGTAAACAAAATGTATTATTATGTTAAACTTAAGTGCTTTAATGTGATATATTCTATAAATATATTGATATAAATACAATATCAACCCTCATTCATTCTTCACCTAGTACAAACCTATAAAAGACCAAGGCAACTTACCAAAAGCATTCTATCAAGCACTCAAGTGAGTAAAGCTTCCCTACTTTCTCTTATTTCTATATCTATCATAGGGATAACATATATATAGGTGTAAAATAATAAAGTATCATTCTATGACACACATTTTCCAAGCTACAATCTAGGTCATTGTTGTACTTTCTTATCACACATTTCATGATTCACACATAATCTAGCACATAGTGGAGAACTACATATATATGAGGCCCTCTTCAGATTATTGGATATGTAGGTAGTGTTCATTAACAAAGGGGTGTTTAGGGTAGATCAACATCATGTTCCCACTAATCCATTTTTTCCATAGTCACTATGAAGATGAATAACTAAGGTTTTTTCTATTTAACAAGGATCAATAGTCCATGACACAAATCTAAATGCGCCAGAGTGAAGGTGACTTAGAACCCAAAATCATCTAAGTGATTACATCTAGTTTTAGCAAGTATTCCATATTGTAAACTTATGTCCAAGTCATAAATTATCATCAACATAACCATCCTAGGTTAACAAAAGTGTCTGAGGCTATAGAGGTCAAATTTTTAGAATCAGGAGATTGTTCTAGAATCTAGATCCATCCCACTTCCTACCTATTCTATATCTAGATATGTATTAGCATCATAATCAACTAAGTATTTTGTTTTCATTATCATTAAAATATATAGCACACTTTTCCTTTCCATTTTAGCATATCTCAACATAATAAATTTAGTACATGTTTATCTAACCTATTTAAATAATGGGCCCACTCTAGAGATAGTTTACCATCTTTGTGCCCTAAACTATCTATACCCCTTTAACCTTAGATTCCTCTTAATCTATATTTTAGGTTTAAACATTTGGTGCAACTGACCTTTCATCCATAAAACCATAGATATTATTCAATGGTTTCCTAATTCTCTATTTTTTATTTCTGATTTAACAATATTTTACAAGTTAAAAATCAAATCTCATTTTCTATCCATATGTTCAATATGGATACACACGTAGCTCATTTTATGTTGCAATTTTTAGTTGTAGCAATAGTCTGATATTGTACTATTCTAATCCAAGATACCATCCAAATAAATAATAAAATGTGTGAATATAATGAGAGGGTTTTAAATAAAAAACACACTTAATATCTTTTCATAATACCTTTTATAATACCATAAAGATAGTATTTAGACACTTATGTGCATGCTCAAATCCATTTATTCCACCTAGATCTTATTTGAGTGATAGCTACCATCTCACACCCATTATTTTTCCATGGTTGATATTGGATTTTGTAGTCTAGGTTATCACTACTTTAAAATGTAAAGGTATTAAACTTAATCTGACACCTTTTAATATACAATAGGTTCCTCCTAAGCCAAATCTTGTGATCAAATCTAAGGGATGTGACCTTGTTGACCAATTGAGCAAATCAAATGTTATTATTTCCATCCTTCAAATTCTAAAGCAATATATTATCTATAAGGATATCTTATATGAATAATTGCATGAAACCTAAGTTTCAAGTTATATTGAATTAGTTTACTTTGTGTATATCATGGAAGATCTCAAAAATAATGCAAAACTAATCACCTTTAATCCAGCAGAGTTACCATCTATTAATTTTATTAGTTAAGAGTTACCTTTGTTCAAAAAAGTGACTATGTATAATAAGGGTATCAAAAGGGTGATGATTGATAATAGATCATGATTAAACATTTGAAGCATGAATTTACTAACCACCATGGGTATTATCACCAACCTTAAACAAAAATCAATGATACATATCAAGGGATTTGATAATTCACATAGCCCTTTGATTGGCCAAATAACTTTACTTATAACATTGAGGCCAAAAATGGTTCCAACCACCTTCCAAGTAATATCCCAATCATTACATTATAATTTAATTTTGGGTAGACCTTGGATACACACAATGGATTTCATCACATCTACTTTACATTGATGTGTAAAATTCATACATGATGGGAATTTATTGAAAATTCTTGCTAATGATGAGCCCTTAAAATTTTGTAAAAAGATACATTCTGATATAGATTGTATTCCTACAATAATACCACCTACAAAATGTCTCCTCTTAAGAATATCCAAACTTATGAGATGGATGAGTCAAGTACAATGGCTCCATTATCTCCAACTATAGATAAGCCACTAAAAATTGAGTGCACATAAATACACCTCAATAACAAGAACCAATACAAAAGGAGACATTGATACAAAAATCACAAGTACCTCTAGTATTTCAACTTCCTTTATTGATCAACACTGAGCAATAAGATGTCCATCTTTCATATTATTATGATAGTGATGATGATCTATCCCATAATATGATAGAAGAGACATTGTAAAAACCTAATTTTGATCCACTTAAGCATATTTTACATAGCCTATTTGAACTTATAGGTCCTGATACATATAATCTAAACTCACCTATAAAGGATATGGAATCAAATCATGATAATGGAAAAGTAAACATGGTATATGAACATGTAAATGCTTTATATTCCATACACCCCTCTTGGATTCACATATTAAGTCAAACATACAAGGGTAAAATTCATATACATCATGTAAATAATATGGAGGTCTCTCATAAGACTCCATAATAGATTCTAAAGATCATACAAAACTAAGATACTATGGATACAATATTTTCCATGTTACTCAAACATAAAATGATATCTTTAACTTATAACAAATGCAGATCAATTAGTAGAACTATTCCTAAGTAAGGGTTACCATATTTTAACTATCATTGGATAAATGGCCATCATAAAAGTTATCGTCAAACATTACAAAATGAAATTTAGAATTGAGATTGAGGGTTGCATACAAATTGTGCCCATGAAGAGAAAAAGATAAACTAATTCCAAATATTCACATCAAAACCATCATGAAAAGTAACCAAAGCACAAAGGTCTAACTATTACTTTTAATATTGATGGGGTTTATTATCAACATCTAAAGTTTGATAGTAATAATTGGGATATGATGTGTAGCACTATATTCTTTCAACATTTCAGACATAATATAACTGAATTAACATACTTTCTATTGATTCCAACATATCCTAAGTACATCTACCTAACACTAGCATGTGGACCATAGGTGGTCCCCATGATCATATGGATATTAGATTAGGATCCACATTTGACATTCAAATTTGTAAACTATTGGTTCATTTATTGTAATGAAATACTGCATAATGTTGATATGTGTATCACCTTCATGTTGGGATAGGGATACTTGCTTACACCATGATGGATATGGCCACCCTTCCCCATCAATAACTTCTTGAATACCATTACATATAAACATTAAATAAGTGGCCATGATTCACTATAAATAAATAATAAAAAAGGCCTCAAGTGATCCTACACCCTTTGATAATGAGGAATTCCTTGATTAGTCCTCTCACATATTTTGAAAATACCCAAAAAATTAAAAAACTTCAAAAATAAAAAAATATTTTTAGTATTTACATGTTATATTAGCTCTTTGGCATATATGTTGTCAGTTTCATGTTGGTAGATGGCATATCAGTATTCTATATATACATATATGTTTCATGCATCTTCATACATAGATACATGATCCATGTATTTTAATATGTTGAGTCTTCCCTCTACTCATGGTATGTGGACATTGGGGGAATCCACTTATTTTATCATGATACATCTAGGTCATATCATTATATGGTCATTTTACATTATCATGTTTGAGCTTATATACTACATATGCCTTTGTCCATGATTATATATTTTACAATGAAATTGATATTCTATGTAATTAATATTTTTTTATTAACACATATCATCTATGGTCTAGCATGTTATGTTTATGATGGTTGTTTATGCTTTCATTTATACACTTCCTTGAGTGTCTTACCTTGATATTGTCTTGTTTTTTAGAGAATTTAAAGATGCTCCATTGTTTGCATCCCTTGTGCCTCTATTTTCCTCTTTGAAATTTAAATAAGTCATTATTTTTTATATATCGACATTTGAATGTCATTATTATTTTTGTGTACATTTGACTAAGTCATATCCCTTTGATTGTGTATAATTTAAACATGCCCCTTATTTGAGGTCTCCTTAGACCATTTCCTTTTAATTTTCTTTTGAGTACTCTTGTGTGTGTTTTTTATTTCTTATTAATCTTGTACTCTTACTATCTAGACATTATCATGATTTATATCATGCATCTTAATACTTGGTGTGATTAAATTATTCATGCCTCAATGATATATCTATCTATATATATATTATCTCTATATGTTATATGGTACATTACAAGTTTACATGGTTTATCATTTTAAGGTAAGGTAACTACTAGTTACCACTTCCCATCACTTTAAAAGGGGGGCATGCCATAGAGGCATGAATTCCACATTGCTTTATAGGTTCATATTTTAGTGGGGGCATGTTTTAGAAACATGTTCTCCATATTTGTCATAAATTTAGATTCAATGCGGTCATGTTTTACAAATAAGTTATTCATACTTATTCAGTATAACATACCCATATTATAGTGAGGAAATATTTTGGAAACATGTCCTCCACATTGGCACTTATATCAATTTTTATATTTTTCCATACATAGTGGGGGCATGTTTTGGAAATGTGTTCTCCACACTTACACAGTTTTATTGACTAAATTACATAATTATTTTATTTAGATGCACATTGGTGGCAAAATTATATCATTGGTATTATTTTTATACATAATTCTAACATGAGACATATCTAAGATGCACATGCCATGCAATGTGCACCTAATATTACAAAATTAGATCAATTTCATATTTCAAACACTTTTAGATCTTTGTTCAGGAAGAGATACAATGTAGATGGATGGACATACAAGAGGTTCAGGCACAGCAAAGGATTCCAACCCTAATCTGATGTGGATGATCACCACCCACCAAGTTGGACTATTAAAAATTGTATTGAGCTAATCTACTATTATAGTTGGTTCACTTTTTTGTATGGTTTAGGTGATTAAATCACATAATATTTCAAATTTTATAGGTTGGACTTGATTACAGTACCTAGCCTAACTAGTTTTATAGTGTGAGTTGACTTGGTTCACTTACACTCACCAAGTTATAAGTATGGTTGGGTTGCATTATTGAGCTAATCTCAATTTTTGGGTGGAAACTCATGTTTTCTCAAAGGTTAAGGGCATGTTTCCTCTAATATATCTTTATCTCTTTAGATATATGCACTTTCCATATTTTATATTTGTCCTAATCTCAACTCTAATGATTCATAATGATATATATTTTAGTCAATTTTTTAAAAGGTAAGATGATTGCATCGATACATAGATGTACCCCTAAACTTTGATCTCTTTTAATTTCAATCATTTAAATTATTTCAATTTCATATTAGATGCACTGATTATATATTGTAACATGTTCTTTTTTACAATTTAGTCACCTATAAATCAGTCAAGTTCAAATTAAGTAAATACAAGTTGTGTTATACACATTTGGGTATGCATTTATTATCCTTTAAACCAGTAATTTCATTACTAAATTGAGGAGGAAATTTAGACACTATTTTTGAATTATATAGCATGTTTATCTTGTATACTTGAAAATACATATTAAAGATGTACCTTCATCTTTTATACATTTCTCACTACCAAAAAGCTCACATACACTATCTCTTTGTTCCTAATTACTTTTTTCTTAGTCTGACCAATGTTATTATAATTAACTAGGTCATTTATCATGCCTAGAATGTTGTAAACTTGATTATCTTTTATCTCTATAAGTTCTAGACTTTCACCTATTTTATAACTACCTAAACACTTGTATCTCATTAAGATGCCTACATTGATGCAAGTGTTATATTCTAATGCAAGTGTCCAGTGACCTAACATCATCTAATTTGAAAATAAAAAGTATTCTTATAGTTAGCCTAAGTGATTTAATGTGAGATATTTTCCAAAGGGATTGGTATAAATATAAGATTGACCCTCAATCATTCTTCACCTATCACAAACCTAAAAAATACCCAAGGTAACTTACCAAAAACATTATATCAAGCATTAAAGTGAGAAAAGTTTCCTTAGTTTCTCCTATTTCCATATCAGTCATAAGAAAAACATGTCTACAAGTTTGAAGTATTGAAGGAGAACTTTGTGAGACATATTTTTCAAGTTACAAGCTAGCTCACTATTGTACTTGTTTATCACACATTGCATGATTCATGCATAATCCAACATATATGGGATAACTGCATAGGAATGAGGCCCTATTCAATGTATTAGCTATGTAGTTAGTGTTCATTGATAGAGGGGTTTTTGGGGAAGCTTGACATCATATGCCCACTAACCAATTTTTTTTACAACCACTATGAAGATGAAGAACTAGGGTTTTGATATTCATAAGAAGTGAAAGTCTATGACCCAAATCAAAATGCAATAGAACAAAGGTGGCATAAAACTTAGAAGCATCTAGGTGGTTGCATATATTTTTAGTAGGTATTCCATACTAGATACCTATGTCTAAGTCATAAAATAGTGTCGATGCAATCATCCCAGATTGATATAAGTGCCTAAATTTATAGAGGTTTTTTCTAGATTCAAGTAACTATTTTAGAATCTAGATCCAGCCCACTTCTTATCTATTCCAAATCTAGATCTATATTAGTAATAAAATTAGCTATCTTATTTTCATTATCATTCTGATAGCTATCATAACTATAGTTTATATTTTTACCTAATATCAACATAGTAAATTCAATAAATGTTTATCTAAGTGTCATAAATAGTTATCTTGCTTCGTAGATAGTTTGTCATCCTTGTGCTCTAAGCTATCTCTACCCCTTCAACCCTAGATTCCCCTTAATCTAGATTTTAAGGTTAAATAATAACTCATCAAAATATTGAAATTTGTCTAACATGATAGACTCATGAAGTGGTTCTAGCAAACTTTATATAAAGATATCTTGTAATGCATTATCTATCATAGAATTTGTCATCTTAGCTAGCATAGTTTTGTATCAAAAAACATATTCATTGATTGGCTCATTGAACCCTTTTTTGAGTTTTACAATAATGCATAAGAGAGTTTTTCACCTATGTTTATAAATAAGTAATGATAGCAATTAATATATTAATGATTTGAATGTTTTAACTAATTGTAGTGAGAGATCATAGAACCATCATAAATCATAATCTTTAATACTTCTTTGAAAGAGCTTAGTTATTAATTTTTCATTTTATGCATAGTCCAAGCATGTTGCATGGAATGATCTAATGTGTTACTCGATATCACCTTTACCTTCATAGAGTAGTAGATTAGGAGCTATAAAGCTTACTAGTAATGGATTAGATGTTATCTCAAGTACCAAAATATTATCAAGCAAAGTATGGGAGTCCATTGAATGACTATCTCTAGATATCCCTTTTCTCTAATTCCAACACCTTAGAATGTAAGGATATTAAATTTTAATCAAGAGGATATGCATTAAGCAAGGTTGGCGGTGGACCATGCATATTAACTAAGGAGGTGTGTATGATGTATATGTGAATTAGGCATATAAATATATTGGAAACCATGTGGTACCCCCATGCATATGTATGATGGCACATATGTAACTAGGAATGTTGATATAGGAATAGAAGTAATAGTAGAAACTAGAACAATTGAAGTGTGAGAATTTAATTGAGCTGATTTATTTTGTTCATCTCTTATAATGTATAGTAATGCATCAATTTTATGTGGGTTAGATTTATGATATTTAGTGAGTTATTTGTCATTAAATTGAACCAATTTATATGTATTAGCATTTTCATTCTCAATAGTAATGATAAGTCCATCAATAGGGTGTATATTATAAATTATTGTGTTTCCAATGTATAATTATTATTATTCCCAGGTCATACTTGATTTGACAAAGATTTTCCTTAGCAATGCTTGTATCTTAGGATCATTATTTCAAAACTATGAGTTGAGTAGGGCTTGAGATTTTATATTATATATTTTAGCCTTTTTGTTGTGTTTGAATTTGATTAATTCTAATATTTAATTAATTCAAATAACACCTTGGAAAGTAACATAGAATATGATAATGAATTTCAACATATGCAAGCACAATTCATTCATTATTTTCATGATTTGATTTTGAAACATTGAATTTCCAAATGGGGTTAGAGGTGTAAGTAATCAAGGTGTGAATATTTTTTAGGATCTCATATATATTAATATTAGTCATAAATATTGAATAATGCCTAACTGGAACTAAATAAAAGATGATTTCATTGCCTCATAGTCACATTATCTCATCTATAAGGTAGAATAAGAGTAACTTCCTAGGGCTAATTGATTACTGGTGCACTACATGAATAAATGGTTGAGGTCTTCCAAGGGCTAAAAATCAAAAATCTCTGCATTTATGATATACCATGAGGAACATAGAAACTAAAATCTATATATAGCATTTTCTAATGGCTTGAATATTGGGGTAGTAACCCTCATGCCATAGCTCAAGTAAAACTAAATATTATTTTGTGCATTAAAACAACTCCTATGGGTTTTAAAACTGTCAAAGCAAAGTTTATAGGAAAGCAAGAAAAAAAAGAAATTGAAAGACAAATCAAAAAACAAAATTTGTGTATATAAATCATAAATTAATCTAAAACCTTAGGACAAAAATCAAAAAAAATAATGTTCAAAAATTTACATGTTAATAATATGTTTTAGCCTATTTTTTATTTAACAATTAATATGTCATGAAATGTGTAAAACTTGAGAGAGAATAATAATACTAAATATATACAAGTGTTAACAATTCTAATTTGTAAATGTTAAATATGGAAAACTGTTATTTTTAGAAAATGCTAAGAAGAGATGTACTTAGATTAACTCTAAATTTATGTTGACTTTTTATGATGTTTGATAGTGTGAACTAGTATAAAATAAGATTGTGACTGTGCTTGATTAGTTATAGAATCTATAAGTATTTTTGGATAGGTTTGTGCTCTCTGGATATCAACACAAGCTGGTCATGTTTATTGAATGTGGATTTGTCTCAGCTGGTTGTGACTAATGTATGGATATGGAAACCCATGGATCTTTGTGAGAGATAAAACTTGAAAAAATAGTGGAAATGTAATGAGTTGAGTTGACCCCAATCACCCCTTTAATTATTGATCATTGTCTATATATCCAACTACTTTAAAGAGGGAATCAAACCACATGTAATTTTTCCACCTAGTTTGATTATGTAATTGTGTTCCTTGGCTATATATATGTATCTAGATATGGATTTGATACTTGACAATGTTATGTCTTGAATTTATTGGAAATTATTTAGACTTGTTTTATGGTTGCTCCTTGTGAATGATCTTGAATTTAGGATGAATAGGAAAAATTGTTCAATGCACAATAGTGTGTAGATGCTAGATAGATAATGCCAAGTTAGGAATAATGAATAAACTTTTATTTATATTTATAGGAAAACCTTTTAATAATTTATATTATCCAACCTTATAAAATGTAAGAGAAGACCTAAAATAATATTTATAAATTTAGAAACTAGTCATTATTTGGCATGGGACATGACCACTCCAAGTGGACAGGATCATAATAATAGACTTGTTTCCTTAGCTCACACCTATCCCATAAAATTAGGGATGACTACCCTAAGATAGAGATAGTCTGAAGTTAGTATAAATATGTTTGAGCATTTGATTTGGAAATTTATTTTTCATAACCCCAAAATTTTATAAAAAAAAAATTAAAAAATAATGATTGTGCATGTATTATAATATATTTACCAATGGAAGCCCATTCCTATAGGCACCCCATTCTGTCCATAACTAGCCTCTAATCAGACTTCAGATTGATTTCTAACAAAAGTGAAAATTAAGCATAGGAATCATTGAATGTCCTAATTTTATCCACACATCAGACATTAGTGTTCAAAATCATGTTGAGGCATCCCTATTTGGGGTATTATCATATATACAATAGTAACCTCTCATAGATTCATCTCCAGTCAACTTGTGACCTAACAAGCCTTTGGACTGGATAAGCAGGGCACTTGAACAATTCTTAAATGGCAAAAATTATAAGAAAAATGAATTATAAAATCAAACCAAATTAAATTTTTAAGTGCAATTTCCATATGTAATTAATGAAATAAAATTTTAAAAAAATAAATTCAGTAAAAATGAGGTCATGATGACATCATCATCCTCAAAGTCAAGGAAATGAAAATATCTCCCTAAATGCCATAAATTCATAAATAGAGAGCCATGCTTAATAAATGAATCTTTATCCCAAGTATTAATTACATGTCCCCTCCTTATCTCAACTAGGGTTAGTTTGAACTCAACCATAATTAACTCTAACCTAACTACACTTGGGTTAGAGTTAGTTTTGGAGGCTATAAATACAAGGCATCACCCATTGATAAATAAGATTTTGTAATGTAATGTTATTATGCTAAAATGCCTTCAAGGAGACCATTGTTGTAGTGTTATACTACCCAATTTCTAATCCAAGCCAAGCCAAAATCCAAACTCAACATTACCAAGGTGACAAGGAAAGGTGTTATAAGGAGCTCCATTTCCAAACATTACTTGATCACACAAGTGATCACATCAACTAATTTCCAACACACAACACTTGCTGTCATGGAAGGTAAACTTTTTTGTTTTTCTATCATTTGTTAATTACTTGTATAGTTCACTAGCTCTTTGAGTGTCTAGGCTAGAGGTGTAAGCCTTTATTAGTGTCTTTTATTTAATTTTATTTCATACTAACATAATAATAATCTCCCCTCTATGAATTCTTATTGATCACATAATGACATGCCCAATGAGATCTTCACCCCATAAATCTTTGTATGGCCTTTTAGAACCTTTTACTAACATTTTTCCAGTTAATTTTTTTTATTTCATGACCAAAAAAGTGAAAAAATGAACCTCTCAATTGATACATAGGGACATATAGTTTTGCACATGTGAGATGCAGTATTGCATGAGACATGCAGTTTTGAACTATGAAAGTGCATATTTACATCACTAAATTCTACTTGTCTTGTGAGATGTAGTTTTGTGATTGGTAGGTATGATATTGCATTCACAATAGTCAATTTTTCATTGGTAAAGTGTATTTTTACATTGTTAAAATATTTTTTATCTTATAAATATGGTATTTCATTCACAGTCATCAGTATTACACTAAGAAGTATAGTATTACACCTACTCGCAAAAGTCAATTTTGCCTATCATAGTCGATAATGCACCCTATAAATGTGGTTTTGCACTAATAATTGTGGGTTTTTAGGGTAAATGTGGTTTTACACTCGTAAAAGGTGGTATTGCATTGGTAAAGTGGTATTTTATATTAATAATCTATTTTTCCTGCTAAAGTGTGGTTTTGAGCTAATAAGTGTAGTTTTGTAAATCAATGATATTGAAATATAATCAGCTATATTACATTGTGTAAAAATAAAGAAAACCTGAGAGCTCAAAATTCAAGTTTTCTTGATCGTTAACTTTTTTCCTAATAAATAATAAAAAACCTTAATGATGTTTGCAGGACCCAAGGCCAAGAAAAGAGATTTTTAGCACTTAAAATTTTTAATTCAAACTTACATTTGGTGCTTAAAAATCATTTAATACCTTTGTTTTCATTTTTTAAAGTTTACAAGTGTAAAACATATCCAAGGGGATAAATTTCACTTCACACTTCACTCAATTCTTTAAAATGAACATAAAACCAGACTAAGTGTTCTTAAGAACTTGTGTTTTTGTTGATTATTTATTATTTATTTTATTTTCTTACATATCACACTTTTTGCATATTCTCTCCCCCATCCCCTTTAGGTAAATTGAGTGACCAAAAGTGTTTCATTCATTTCCTTGTCAATTATTCAAAAGCCTAAAAGGAATGTAATCTATATTCTCTTCAAGTTTGAATAACTTAGGTGATTCAAAAAATGAAATTTAAAATCCTAATTTTATTTCTCTCATGTACTTGGCTTATTGGTGGGATTTCATCACTTCCCCATAATTTATTTATGGAAGCATTGACTTGGGATTTCATCTCCCCACATCATTTCAACCCCACTCTATAGTGGGGTATATATATTTAGGGTAACTCATTGGGATGTTAATTTGAATGGTTAAACTAACTCTGTTAGTGATATCAACCTTGGAATAATGGCCTAATCTAGACATTGCACTACAATGATCAATTTGACATATGTATTGGTTGTACAAAGGACAAGACCTTTTTAAAACAAGTTGACTAGTTTGGATCCAAATGACGTGTTGCACCCTAGTGTCAACCACACATATGGTACCATATAGAATGCATGAAACTTATAGTTTTTAGACAAACCCTAATTACTAGGGAAATATTATCAATGCAGGGTGAGTAGCTTGAATTTTCATGTCACCGTATGAATTATTGAGAGAAGAGGGGCCTAAAAACCTTACTTTTAATATTCACCTAAATTTATTAGATTAACAAATTATTTCCTCTCAATAAGGAATAAATTGATAGAATTTGACAATCTGAAGTAACCTTATCAATTTTTAAGGATAAGATGATACATTTAAGTGTTTTTATGTATATTTATTTTAATTGCATTATTTTTATTCTAAATATATTTTTGTTTGTCAAAAATAGGTCATGAGTAAATCACATGTTTGTACACTTTTAGCCTAAAAATGTGTTATGTCATCCATTTGATACCACACTTTGCCTTAGAATTTTTTCAAAACTTTGTGTGTGTGTCACTTATTTGAATGAGGCATCATTATGTTGCCTATTTTATCCCAATTTTTTTCCTTATAGCTTTTATAAAAAAAACATTATCATACCTTTTTTGGTGAGATAGCATCACTACACTGCTCATATTATTTCAAAATTTTGCCTTGTGTCAAACTGAGTTTGAAACTGTGTATGCCTTTGGTTTACAATTTATATTAGTACACCATCCATTTGGACCTATAATTTTGTCCATTTTATAAAATCAAATCTTCTAAACCAAGTTCAAAACTGGTCTTGTGAAGTTCAGATTCAAACATTGAGTGTTTAATACCTATGCATCATTTAACTTTGGCTTAGGTGTTTATCTCTTACTTTTTGAATTGTGCAATTTGGAGTAATTCTTTACTTGCTTTGAAGATATTATTGATTTTCATTAGGAAGTGGTCTTTTTTGTGTAACTCATATCTATTTTTTTGCTTATAACTAAGGTTGAAATTCTCTTTTCAAGTATAACCCTAAACATGGTTAGTTTACATTTGAGTCTTGTTTATCACATGGGATTGAATGTTTTACTCATCATGCTTATTCTTGCTTACATTAGATTGATTTTTATAATTATTTTTAGGTATGTAAATAAGGTCCAATATATTTTACCAATGGTCAAGTTTAAGTTTGAATCCATATGCTTGGTTTAAGTCCAAGTGTTTCAAACTGTTAGATTAATAACCTTGTCATTTCTACCTAGGCCTAATTATTTTCAAGTCTAGCTTTGTGTTGTGTTTCCAAAGACCTAGTAATTTGCATTTAATTTTTTATACCTACTTGTTTTAAGTCTATATTTCTATTGTGTTTTCGAAGACCTAGCATTTTCTTTAGTTTTAAGAGTTTGTTCATGTTGCTTCAAGTCTAGATTTGTGCCTTGTTTCCAAAGACCGAGCATTTACCTTTCATTTTAGACCTAGTTGTTTTCAAGTCTAGATTTATGTTATGTTTCCAATACCTAGAATTTGCCTTAGTTTTTAGATTATTTTCATGACATTTTGAGCCTATATTTGTGCCTTGTTCCTAAATACCTAGGAACCTTTTTCTATTTTTAGACTTAGATTAGGGTTGTCTGAAACACTTTACTAAAATTGGGATTTAGAACTTATCATTAACTTGACCATTTGTGAAAAATAAATTAGACCTTAAGGACATTTTAGATCAAGTTTATCATTGATGATTTAGGATAATAGTTCCATTACTAGGCTAGGTTTAGATTATTTTCCAATTTGACCTCATTTTTAGGAGTTTTAAATAAACTCTAGACCTTTTCTTTATGAAACATTAGTCATGGATTTGGATATGCCTCACTACACATGTAGTGGAACCATGTACAATCTAAAATATGATAATGTGGTCACAACTAACTCCTTTGTTCAAGACCCATATGGCAATGATGTAGTGTGTGAGATAGATCCCTATCCTCCTTAAACTTCTCAATATATAGAACAAAGCCAAGATACATTAGCATATTAACTGGTTAATACACCTCCTTATCCAACTTAAGAGCAAGAAAAAATAGGCTAATACCTTGCTCATGTGCCATCTATCATTGAAAATTTTCAAAAACAACCATACTACATTACCATGTCATCGACCTATAACCCATACTTGTTTGATCATCATTTACATGAAAACAAGATTAAGGTTTTAGTCAGAACCATGGAGGTAGGGTCCAAGTTTATAGAATACTTACCCCATGAAAACCTACCTAGACTAGTCAGAGTGTTAAGAAATGTATCTTAAACCCAAACTATTAAATAGACCTCTACAAGTTACCCTTAAGCGCTCATGTCGATTTCATACCAAGATCCAAATATGCTTGCAATAAAAAAAGGGCCCCATGAAGGAACAATTCATGAAAATGCAATAAGCATATCAAACTTACCTTAACCTATCATGAAATTTCAATTCCATGGCCATATCAAATGATCCACTCATAAAACTAACTCCTTTAATGGTAATACCAATTGATTTGATAGGTCAATCTAATTTGGGTATAAACCCATTTACCAAAATTAATTCAGTAGGTGATATGTCCAATGTCCATTTCATTGAGGAAGTGATTGTAGCTTCTACTCAAGATAGTGTGCCAAATACAATGGATAACACATAAGTGTCTTCCAATCTAGGCCAAATTGAGATAAATGCACCAACAAATAATCCACAATAACAAGTGCCTCTAGTCAATACCATGAGTGGCTCATAAAAGCTAGGGGTAGGAATTCCTACTTTCAAATAATATTATGTTACTCCCAATCATCAACTAACTACTTATTTGAGAATGAAAAAATAGGGAATAAGCAATCAAGTGTCAACTAATGTCTTGCCTCAACAAATGATGAATGTTATCCAACCCCAATAGATGATAGCTAATATTATGTGGCAATAGACACAGTCTAATTTACCACCATAATAGAGTCAAAACACTATGCCACCTCACTAAGGGGAAACAAATGTTCCACCTCAATATGTAGTGACAAATATACCTCAATAGTCATAGACTAATGTACCTCTACCATCACACATATTATCTAATCAAAAATGTAATTTTATTAGTCAAAGATAAATTTCAAACACCCAACAAGCATCTAGTACACAACAAGTGTTTGTGCAATAAAGAGGTGCCAATGTCCACCAAGTACCTATTAAGAAACCTTTGCCTTTTACATAGAAAGTGCCACAAATTCAAAAAAAGGGCCTTGGTTAATAGAAAAATCCCTTTATTTATCTAGGTTTAACTAGTCAGTAGCAAGTCCATATTTAACCTCAATAGGCACAATGTTTTCCATAAAGCCAAATTCTACCATCAAAACCCCAATTCCCTTAGACCCAAGGCCATATACCAAATTCAAACTAGAATGTTTACCAATAATGCATATAATATAAATAGTCACATCCCAATCTATGAATGCATATTCTTGGTCGATTCACCCATCAAACTAACACTACACAACACTCCATCCCTTCATTGTACCCTAATCAATGTAATCCATCTTTGACCAACCATCCACAACCAAATGTGTCATCAAGTTTCCTTTTCCAAGAACTATAAAAAAAGAAGGATGTAATTTCCATTATTAAAATAAGAAAGTAGACCAAGAAATTCAAATTAGATGACATGTGTTTATACCCATTTAACATGGAGTATCTTCATGTACCATTTCCTCCAGATTATGAGCCACCAAAATTTGACAAGTATAAGGGTAAACGAGACCCTAAGGTGCATCTAAAAAATTATTTTATTGCTAGCCAACTAGTGGCCTATAATGACATCTACCTACTCCTTTTATTTCCTCAAAGTCTAACTAGATAGGCTTTGAAGTGGTTTCTCAATTTGTTAAAAAATTTAATATCTAATTTTGATGATATCTTCAACAAGTTTGTGTAACATTTATACTACAATATTGGACATGATGTTTTAGTAGTAGATTTAAGTTAGGCTTAGAAAAAAATTGGTGAGAGTTTTTCAAGCTACTTTTAGAGATGGAGAGTGCTGAATTTAGGTGAAGTTGTGTTGATTGCAAGTTGTGAAATTATGCAGAAAGGAGAATGAAAGCAAAGACTGCAAGTGCTAAAAAGTAATCACATCCCCCAAAAATTTTGACCCCCCTCCAAATATTTAATTTCACATTCAAAAGACGTTGGGCTCAGTCGAGAATGCATCTTAGAGTAATCAGTGCAAGACTTTAAGTAAACAGGACGTCAGACTCAGCCAAAAATGCGTCTAGGGAGACCAAAATTTTAGGCACTTTATAAACTATTGCATTTTTAACAAATAAAAAGCCTACACTATGGATAATTTAAATACAAACACTTTTTTAAAAAATTACACCCAAATCTGAGCTATCGTTTACAAGATATTAAAGATTCAATTTTCCTGTAAATTAGTGTTTTTGCAAAAAAAACACTAAAACATTAAAAAAATGTTTGTTTCGAGAGAGAAAGTGGCCTTCCAACCACTCATTGGATTTGGCACGAAGTGAATAATCCAAAGGAGGTCTTTGTGAGGGGGAATTGGCCTCCTGCCAACTCGGGCCTCACCCTTCGTCTTCGACATTCGAAGATACTAGTTTAAATTTAAACCCCCAAAATTTCAAATTCTCTAAAATACTTCATATTCAGTCAAATTGACTGATTTTTTTTTGACAAGTCAATTTTAACTAAAAAAATTAAGTAAAATATAGAATGAATTGGATGGCCAAGTATTTAATGGCCCACATGGGACGCCAAACAAGGAAGGAGCGTCATTTTCAAAAAAATGCTGGCAGAATTCTCTCACAAAAAAAGGCACAGTTTTGATTTTGTTGGGCAAAAAAAATATTGAATCTACAGACTTGACAGATCTCAACACATAGCAGGGAAGAGCCAAGGTTTTAATTTCAATGCACAACAGGTAGTGAGACAAAGTTAATGCAAAAAAAAATGCCAAGCTACTGGAAAAGGATGCCAAGCTACTAAAAAAAGACGCCAAGCTGCTGGAAAAAGATGTCAAGCTGTTGGAAATGGATGCCAAACTACTAGAAAAGGATGCCAAGCTGCTAGAAATGGATGCCAAATTGCTAGAAAAGGATGCCAAGCTATTGATATTTCCACAAATTGCCTTGTTGTAGATCTTCAACAGAAGTAATTTTTTTAACAGATTTTCGTATGGATTTGCATGAGTTTTCAAGAAACTCTACCAAAACTCTCAAATGCAACTGATTTAAAAAAAACTAATAAGAAAGCAAGGTAAGAATTTTAGAATAAACTAATAGAATAACCAGACACATGATTACCAAAGTGGCTCTGATACCATATCAGAGTTGTTGCCAGAATCTGGATAATGCAAATGCAATGGAGACGTGATCACACGAGATAAATCTAGTGTACATCACATAGATGCTAAAGAAATTTGAAATTATACAAGAAGATAAATTTCACAAGACAAATAGGAGAAAACTCAATATCTGATTAACATGAGATGGCCAAAGTGAAGAATACATATAGGAGAGCACGTAAGTAACTCTTCCACAAAAGGTGGTCAAGGCACCCCAAGAATAGACTATAACTCCTCCTTGAAAGGTGGTGACAAGGTGTTAAGAATGGAGAAGTAACTCCCATAAAGGAGTTACTTATGACACCTATGACACATCTCTGACACACATCTCCACATAAGCTAGCCTATCCCACGAATGTAGGAAAAATCCATGTATGCACAAATATATAATTTCCCTAATTAAATAATAGGGAAAAATAAAAACCTACACTAATAACTTGTTCTTTGTATAAATATGATAACATAAAAGGCTAACCTACATGTCTTCTCCTCTTATTTTCTTTTCTCCTCCACATTTCCTCCTCTCCTTTTCATCTTACTTCGTAGACCCCTAATACCTCATGGAAGTGACAATTGCATTCAATAAAACCTAGAGTTTTTCCAAATATAACCCCCACTCCTACATTTTTGACATTTATGTAAAACTTCAAGTTTACACTTAACTTTTCCATTAAAGGGTTCTAGTTTCAAAATCTTGGCCTTGTGCATGTTTTCATGCAAAAACGCATTGAGATATTTCCAAAACCAAATGATAACCCTAATATTTGTTTCCAAAGTCAACCAATAACACCAATAACCCCCTTTCTTTACCATGGTCTCAACCCAAGTCCTTTGAGACTCTAGGGTTTAGTCATAACAAGCAAAGCCATGACTTAGATAATTTTGGTTATAGTCTTGTCATGGACTATTGGTAAATAATTTAAAATATAAGTCCCTTGAGGACTTTAATACAAGAATGTAAGCCTTAATTATTTTAAATAAAACTCTTCCTTTTATTACCTCATCTGATATTGGACTCTTAGCATTATAGTGTTGGCCTTGCCTTTCCCAGTATCATATTGTAAGTGTATTACATACCATAACAAATCTTAAATGTGAACCTTAGAAACCTATCAAGGGTCTCACGACCTTTAACAACTTTTCAATTCATAATGTGTTTAGAATGAAACACATTCTTATGTGGTTCTTGATAAGTTTCTCAGCCAACATTAACAAAATAAAAGACAATCAACCAACAAGGGAAACAAGAATATAACTACCACACATAAAAGACCTATGTAATCACAACTGCAAGTAGAGCAAGTAAAAAGACTCAACTTGGGGAGACAGACACTTTTGCATCACATTTTTATTTTACCTATGTATCATACCTTTGTTATTGGATCCATAGCTTTCAAATCCAACCTACACTTATCTATGGTATACCTGTAATCAATCCAACATAGGCATTAGTAGTATCTGATCAAAAACTATCAATACAAATATCATCATATACTCATATATGAAACTACATGAATAATTAAAGATCATTTTAACAATAAATAATGTCTTGTAAGCATCATAATGTTTGTAATAGATCTTTGCATAATAAAATAATGTTTAAAATATTTTTAATAAATAGTCAAAGTCCATGCCCTAGGCAAGTTTGGTCATGGCATCTGTAGTAGTGATAATGAACACAGGGTTGAGCCTGTATATAGATAAATGGCTCAGAGGAAAGGTGAATAAGAGTTGTGTGTTTGGGTGTAAGTCATGTCGTTTAATAAGTGTCAATAATTAGCATTATCAAGTACTTATGACTAGATATAGGTATCTACAGTGCCTTAGAAAATTTCATTTTTATGAGATCTTATTCACTTATTTGTTATGTTTGGTCTTCTCCTAATAATTTTTTTACTATTATTTATATCTTATAGAGCAATTTTTTCCCTCTACATCTACATTTGACAATACCTAAGGCCTTTTGTGATTTATTTCCACAATTTTCCTTCTCATTGTGATAAATTATTCTTTGGCCTCCTCTGCCATTACATCCTTATTAGTGTATTTAATCCATCACTAAGATTCTCTCTTGAGTAGTTTTTCACACTTGGTTGAAATTTCCAAGTGCCTCTTTTACTACCATGACTGTGACTTATCCTCTAGTCATTTACTTGCCTTAGAAAACTTCATTTTTATGAGCTTTTTTCACTTATTTTTTATGTTTGGTCTTATCCTAATAATTTTTTTACTAATATTTATAGCTTATCGATCAGTTCTTTTCCCTCTACATCTGCATTTGTCCATACCTAGGGCCTTTTTCTATTTATTTCCAAAATTTTCCTTGATAGCATTTCTTCTTTGTATTTTATCCCCTTATGAGTTCGCATTAGCTATGCTTCCACCTAAAATCTCAAGCATTGGATCTTCAACATAATCCAACAACATCTTTATCAGGTGTTCCTTTGTTAACTCCCTGTGTCATCTGCAAAACCTCCTTTAAGCTTCCTCCCAAATTCACTCTTGCTCTTTTTTCTTTCTTAAACTCTAATTTCTAAGTATTCCATATAATTATTCATTTTTTATATCAATTTTACTTTTGATTCTATATCATCTTCACTCAACTCATCACTTCAATAAATCCATGTTCCTTTCACCCCACTCTCTGCATGATCTTCCTCTTATGTGCTTATCCCACCTTCCTTCAAGGATTATTCATCACTCTTTATTATTATGGTTGTGTCTTCTTATTTAATTCCACCTAATTATTTTTCAATCATTTCAACCCTTTGCACTCTACTCACTTATTTCCTTATCTCTTGAGTCTTCATATCCACTACAGGTATCTAGAGCTTCTGAGTCACACTTTGTATGTTAGTTTCCACATGTGAAGTACCATAACTTAGTGTGGCCAAAACCTACCTTGATTAAAATTATGGTCTTACATCCACCCTTCCAAGTGTTTTAGTTTGTTTTCTTGCACTTCCCATAGTGGTTCTTCCTAGTGCACTCTCTTGCTCTGCTAGTGACTCTGTGTAGTGTATTTGTCCTTGATACTCCTACCTTCGTTATATAATATCTAGTGTTCAAAATAGCATGTTGTTATTGGACATGTTATTTATTTTAACATGATCTAATTTCATCTTTATAAATTAATGAACCTCTTCTTTTTTATTTAGATCCTAGTTTTCTAAATTGATCTATTTTTCTCCTAGGGTATGTTTTGGTTATTGCCCCGATTTGAAAAAGAGTCCTTTTAAAGTTAAATCTATGATAAGATATTGAATTTATTCTTATAATTGATTCCAATTTTAAAATTTATTTTTTAATCACTTGGGCTAAATAATTTGTAATTGAGGATCTATTGATATAGTTATTTGAGTTTCCATAGATAGTAAGTCTTGATCCATTTTCACCAAATGTTTTGAAATGTACCTAAATCTTCCATTTTGTAGTCAATTTTAGCTAACATTCAAAAACATTACCTAATTGTTTCAAGGTTTTCATGGTTTCTTTTCCAATAATATAGTCCTTATTTTCCACTTTGTCTAATTAGATACTTAGGTATTGTTATGGTTTCAATTTAAGTCTTAATCACTTTTAAAATAATGAGTTGGTATTAGCTTCAAGTTAAGACAAAAGATTATTTTTCATGTATGTGTTTGTTTCCTTTAGTCTTTTTCTTTTTATTGCATTTATTTATTTTGACAAAGGTTTAAATTTTTAAAAAATGACTATGTTCATTTTCTCCTGATTAATAGTCAACGAGCTTCCCCAAGAGTCCCCAGGCAAGTGAGGAATGAAAACTTGTCATTTACTCACTTTCCCAATTTTTTATTTTACCTTAGACATTTTTTTGAACTCTCTAGGTAAGTAAGATCATGCCACATGGAACAATCCTATGTCCCTACTTCTCTGAATGCTTTTTCAACTTCTTTGACTAACCATAGATCTCTCGAGTAACCAAAATTTGGAGAAGTGTCATGATCTCAATTACTCACTTTTTTTGGCTTCTAGATATATGATACAATCCCTTCAACCTCTCAAATAAGTGAGATCACATTGAGTGGTTTGATCCCATTTATCTAAGCCCTAGGCTAGTCAATATACTTCTTAATGACAATTAATCCTCTAGATGTCCAAGATCATTCTAAGTGGCATGATCCTATATCTCTGAGTCCTCAAGGTGGTTCATATCCTTTTGAGTCTATTATTGAGCCCTATATGAATGAGATATGGATGTGTTTCAATTTCTTATTTCACCAAGATCATATAGTTCATCAATCCAAATATACACCCAAGCATTCCCTAAAATAGTAAAAATATGCTATGTGGCATCGACTGCCAACTAGATAGTACATTATCATCCATGTCATCATTTCACTTACTTAAAATTGATGGTAATCTAGCCCATCAATACCATCATAAACCTATCATGCCTTTTATTCTATACCTAATTATTCAAACTACTAAAATCTATCTATTATGAACCTAATTTCATTACTTAAAAGGATTGAAAGGTCTAAAATTGACTTGTTTTTATGTTCTTTATATCTAAAGAACTTGTTCATTTATATGATTAAACATATTAATATTTACAAAAACCCCCCATTTTCAATCGATATATGTAATGTTTTTCTTGTCTTTTATTTCAAGTCTTGTGCCTTAGTTGATTTTCATGAACTTTGAGATTTAATGGCTAGTCTATGAATTTAAACTCTAACAGCTAGTCTTTTATTTTAAAATATAACAGTCATTTTATACCTATAGGTCTAGATTCACCAAGTGGTCACCATTTTTTAGCATCTCATAGCTCTACAACTCCAAAATTCCTTGAACATAGATCCAAGCATTTAAACCCTCTAGGTTCCTAGGGTCATGCCACATGGCATGATCCCACTTTTATGGGCCCTTAGGATGGTCAAAAAAATAGATAGGTAGTAAACCTTTCTAAGTGAATTAGATGATGCCATATGTAATCATCTCACTTTTATGTGCCTCATGAATAAATGGGATTAATATGACATAGTCAAGATCAGACAAGTCCTCAAGATAATCTAGGTGGCATGATCTCGAGACTCTAAAAAAATTAAATCATGGAAGAAGGATCGAGGACCTATGAAACTTAGGGTAAGTGAGATATTTACACTTGTTAATATCTCACTACACTAAAATCTAAATAAAATTTAAGGCTCAAAAAGCTACTAATTACCAAGGAGTTGGTATGTGGTTGAGTCCCTGCATATCAAGCACACGTTAGATTTTCCTAAAATAATGAGAGGACATGTAAGTTAACCTTCCCAAGCCTAATACATGGATCTCCATGAATAAATATAGAAACTAAAATGATTCTCATTTCACTCATTTTACAAGTTTAACCCATCAAAATCCTAGATTTTAATTGATTCCAATCAAATTTTATGTAATCATTGAATATCTCTTTATCAAATGTAACAATGATTATGGAAACAGATTTTAAATCAGACTAGATAGTGGATTGAGTCAAATAAATCCTAGATAAACAAGATTAGATAGATGAGGGTCAAAACTAGATAAAAGTGTCTTGATTAAGCATGATCACCACCATAAAGCATTTGATCAAATATAATTATTCACAACTAGAAGATAAAACTGACTCAAACATTTAATACATTGTAAAATGATCAAAAATAAAATTAAAATTCATTTGAACCTATATGGCTTGAAATAATGCATTATTCCAACATTTTTATGTTACTAATATTTAAGGGAAAATAATATACTCAATAGATATTTTGTTACTTTGAATATAGGCACACATTAAATTTGTGCCTTATTTGGGACCTTTGATTTAATGTTTGTAACCACCTAGTTAGTGGATTGTATTTTTGAAAGTATACATAAATCCACCAGTAGGAGAGAATTAAGGGATAGTTGATTTGTGTTAGAAAGGTATAGTAGAGGACCAAATGCTTTTGTTTTGCAATGTCATGTTTTTTTAAGGTAGTTTTTCTTGTGAGTAATGTTGTTGTAAAGTGTTTTTCATAATTCTCTTGATTTTGGTGGATCTAGACATTATTTTTCAAGTAAAGATCTAACATATTGAAATTAATTGAATAATATTTCTCAATATATGTGCGTGTATTGATGATTTTTTCCATACGTCTTCATATTTGAATACCTCAAACTCTTGCATCATTTATGTTCATGGTTGTGTGCATAATGTCTAGGCAACATATTAGTTTCCTAAATCTCATCTAATTCAAATGAATAAAAATTATTATAACTACAAAAAAGTCTTATGTTTTCTTATTTAACCTTATATTTCACTCTTTTTTATACATCTATTAGAGTAGGTAGAACAGATATGAAGTTGAAATCCATGTTTACAAGTTGTATCTTACTTGCATATCTTATCATTATAAATGATGTATTATTGAAAATATATTATAGGAGAGTTGTTATTGATGTCATGGTGATGTCATGGAACTATCTTGGTGAGTGGATGAAGTGATTTGATAGTCTAAGTAACAATGACAAAGTGTGCAATGTGCTTCTCCTAGTGTGCTTAATGTTGGCTTGGTTGATCTTCAATTTTGACATAATTAGATATATTTAGGGATGAGTTTGAAGTATTGAGAATGTGAAATAGGTCCCTAAAATGCTTTTTATGCTTCAAGTTCTTGTGTGCATAAGTGTAATTCATCTAGTTATCCATAGCTTTCATCTAGACACTTTGGGTCCAGTGGTAAAAAATCTAAGTAGGCAATTTGATGACATCATTATTGCCACATGTGGATGAGTCAAGGGGAGTTGGTTATATGGTTGTGATCATATTAGTCCCTAATTTCTATTTTTTAAATATTAGTTCATGTTTGTAATTATATTCAAAGATATGGAGGTACAAAGTTGGGCTCCCAAGCATTTTGTTAGTGTTTTCCCATACTTAGCCAAATTTGCATGAGGTAAGAAAGAGTTGAGTAAGCATTTTTATAGTAGAATATCTCACACATGTGGATGTTTCAAAATAATTTGATCACATGGGTTTGTTCAATTTTGTACCTAGTTGATTTACACTAATTCTAGGTCATGCAACTAAGCACAACAAAAGTTATGTAAGTGCAAAGTTGGCCTCCCTAGGTAGTTTTTGACATAGTTGGCTCTATGATATAAGATTGTGAAAATTAATTTTAATGGTGATATATCTCACACATGTGAGGTTTATAATATAATATTATTAGATGGTTAGATTCTCAAATGTAAGGAGATCATATGGTCCAAATTGCAGATCATGCATCTAAGCGTATCAAAAGTTATTATGGTCTAAAGTTGGCTACTCAAAAAAATTGAAATGGTCCCCATAGTTAATTTTTCACAAGGTAATGTTTGAGAAACTCTCAAATATATTGAGGATGTGCATTTTCTCCAATATGTTAGGAAGCAACAAGATATTACCAACTATTTTATGTTTAATGTTGAGTAGAGATAAAAATTGAGCTTCTTTCAAGAATTAAAGGTGAGTGAGTGATAATACATATAAAGATCAATAGTGTGTATTAAATTTAAGAGGTAAAAGTGATCCATTTATCATTTTTAAAGACCAAGCTACATATAGAAGATTGATAGAGTGTATTGAGTCAAAGTTTCTAGGGTGTATGAGATGAGGTCAAAGTGACTGAGGTTTAACATTTGAGCATTGGCACCTATGCATTAAAGTTTAGAGAAGATCAATGATATGAGATTGATATAAATATGATAGGACATGAGATGCGATCATAGTGTTCAAATTTTAACTATGACCATTGACATTTGAATATTTGAATTTAACAAAGGAAAAACTAGTCTATGGTTTTTAAACCATATATTTTGATCAAAGATGAATTTGCTCATGGTGTAAAAATAAAAGTGGTAGAGGACTCTAAGATTCATCTTTAAATATGAATTTAAAAATTTATAAGTGTGTGTGTATAAATATATTGAGCTCTAAATTTAATTATGTGTTCATATTTGTTATACAAGTGACCCGAGAAAGATAATTGAGCTTGCACAGATGTTGTTTCAATTTTCCATGATGAATTGCCTATTAGGGAGTGTTGTAGAATTCATAAGTATTATTTGTGTACATTATGAAGGTTTCATCAATCATATCCAATATGAAAAAAGGTTTTAAAGTTGAATATGTTTAAATTCATAATGAATGTGTGTACAGAGAAGTGTTTGATCTATTTGTGCTTAAACTGAAGGTTACTATGATGGTTGTTGAAACTTAAGGGGGACTTATAGATCATATAGATTGGGTCCATGAATCTGAAAAAAATTCTATGTTTTTAGCTTACTTGGAGAAGTTTCAAAGAGTTGAATGGGTCTCCATAAGACCTAAAAGTGATTTCAGCATATTTGAAAATGGATTGTGCTTAAGTGCAACCCATGTGAGATGCCTTAAGTGTGAAGGAATGTATTGTGGCTGAAAATGATTAATGTGGACTTTATAATTCATGATTTCTCTATATATAGTGAAAATTAGTGTGTTGGTTTCTAGGCTTGTGGAAGACTTGTGTGGGAGACTTTGATGTGAGAGAGACTTGTGCAAGGTGGATGTGAGAGTTATGAAGCGAAGGATAGGTAGTGAGCCTATTGGTTGATTTAATGAGAATAATAGTTTATTGATTATGTGTATGACCTATAGGTCATGTTCTTAATTTCATAATAGTTCTATTTAAATTTGAGGATTTGTGAAGAGGTTTGAGTATGCATATGAAAATAGTTTGAGTGAAGAGGGAGAGAGATTATGGCATGCCGATGTGAGAGGCTTGTTTGAAATAGAGAGAGTTTGTGTAAGGGTTAGATAAATATATATCCATCATTAGGTGTTGAAGACATAATTTCTAAGGTAGAGGTGTTCAAAGGAGGGTCTAAAGGTCTTGGTCTTCCTTAGGGTCAATTATTCCTTGTAAAATAGGTGTTTCACTAAATACTTTTGGTTAAGAGGACATGATCAAGGTTTGTTGGTATAAATAATTTAATTAGTCTCTTATTTTTAATTTCTTATAGGATAGTAGCTCATGTGTTAAAAACTTGAGAGTGGGTCTTATTTTCCATGAGGGTTTCCATAAGAACTATGTGTTGTGTTTGATCTTGTGTATGCATTGAATGAATGACTCTCTTGTTAATGTTATTTGATTAAGTTGATATATGTTGATTACTTAATAGTTTAAAATGACTATAATTATAATTTAAATATATGGGCTCATTGATTCACCCCACTCTCAGTTATTATACCACTAACAATTGGTATCAGAGTAGGTCCTTTGGTAAAGGCTTAATAGCTTAAAGGTGATCTAAGGTAAAAAATGGGAGTCATTAAGGAGGTTTCTCTAATAAGCAAGCATCGATGTTTAATGAATCCAATTATGATTTTTAGAGTGCAAAGATGAGGACATATATTATGTCTATAGGGTTTGATGTATGGCAATCTATTGTGGATGGTTATGTTACTCTTATTGTTCCTCCATCTAATGTTGCAGACAAGAAGTTGTTTGAGAACAATTCCAAGGCAATGAATGTTATTAATTATAGTATTTCAGAGACTCAATACACCAAGGTAATCCATTATAAATTTTCTAAAGATATATGAGACAAAATGTAGATCATTTATGAAGGAGATTCAAAGGTCAAGTTTGCTAAGTTATAGACTCATAAATGGCAATTTGAAAGTCTCAAGATGAATGAGGAAGATTTAGTGGCATCTTTTTTGTAGAGATTTGACGAGATTATGAACATCTTAAGAGGTTTTGGAGAGAACCTTGAAGAGACTACTATTTTTTAAAAGGTATTAAGGTCTCTATCCCCCGAGTTTGATCTAAAAGTATTTTCTATAGAATAAAGTCATGATCTTACTCAGTTTAAGATGGATCAATTGCATGGCTTCCTTACTTCATGTGAGATGAGAAATAATGATGATATACCACCAAATAAGGAAGAAACTTTTAGGACTAAAATGAAGACAAAGAACAAATTCCAAGGTAAGAAACTCAAGGAGGATGACATTCTGATATAGATGAGGATGAACTAATTGATTTAATTTCAAAGAAATTGAGAATAGGTTCAAGTAAGTATAAAGGTAAACTACCCCTCAAATTTTTTAATTATGGTGAGAAAGGACATTTTGCTAATAAGTGCCCTCATAAGTATAAGAAGAATGATGATGAAGAATATGATCAAGGTCATGATGATAGCAAGATATCTTTTAGGTCTAATAAAATCAAGAAGGGATTTAGAAGGTTTGATAATAAGTACTTCAAGGACAAGAAGAGTCTCTACACCAAAGAATATTGTAGTTCATCATATGAGAGTGAAGTTAGTGATTCAAAATATTATCATGAAGATAATGGTTCTACTGAAGATGAAGATTTATTCATGGTTGAGGAAGGAATTTGATCACATCAAAAGGAGCCTACTTGGAATGATTCAAATGATGATGAAGATGAGGTAGACTATGATACTACATTGATAAATGCTCATGAAGAACTAAAGATTGAAAATAAGATCAATAAAAATATGATATCTAAACTCAAGGACTTTGAGGAGCAATTCAGTGTGTTTGAGGTAAGAATAGATGAATATTCCAAGGAGTATGAAGATATAGTCAAACATCTTAATTATCAATTAGAAATCCTATCTACAATCCTAAAAGCTAAATAATATGAGTGTTCAAGATATGTAATTTAAAATAAGTCATTGAGATCTGAGTTAGAGATGACATCTAGTAAGGTAATATCATTTATAAGATTTGAAAAGATCTCAAGTGATCTACACAATATTCTAAATGATCATAATCATGCAAGTGATAAGACTAGTCTTGGATATAAAGAAAAACCATAGATTGAAACTCAAGAAAAGATGAAGAATAATGTGAACAAGGATAATCTAACTTTGAAGATAAATCATTAAACAAGGAATGAAGTTGTTGGCAGAATGAATATAAAATAAATCCGACAACCAAATACTATGAGGTATGCAAATTTCAATGGTTACTGATATACTTGTAATTAGTTTGGGCATAGAGATAGAGAATGTAGAAGACTTATTAATATGAATTTACATGGAACTATGATGGGGTTCATTATTCAAAAGGTGTGAGCAAGGTTGAGTGCTTCAACTGTCATGATATAGGACACTTTACAAAACATTGTCCATGTAAGGTAAGGCAAGTTGAGTTTCTTTCAAGAGATATTGAGTGCTACAGTTGTTATGAACTAGGACACATTGAAAGATTTTATCTGAATTTGGTAAGATAGAATGAGATTTTTTCAAAAGGTATGGTTTTCTACAACTATGAGTAGAGAGGTCACATTGCTAGATTCTGCAAGCAAAGGCCATTAAGTCAGAATATATTTTATCAAGCTCATAGAGTGCAAGTAGAAGGCAAGTGAACTCATGGAGACCAAAGGTGTTAAGTAATAATTATTATGAGTCTGTAGGTCCAAGTAATCTATTTTCTATGGTGTAAAATGCTACAGATGTTGAAGAGTACCAAGGACTATCATTGTCTGCTCATGTTTAGAATGAAGAGACCAAGATCAAGGAAAAGACCAAGGTGTTGGTTGACGAAAATTCTTAGATGTGTATGAATACAAGTGAAAATCATATTATTGTTGAGAAATTATCATTAAAATAACATCATTTTTTATTACCTAATGATGAGGTTCTAAGTTACAAGGAAGATTCTATAGATAAAAAGTTATGTCATGAATCTATGTTATCTCCATGTTTTGTCAATATAATCATAGAAAAGAAAGATAATGTTGTATTTAATGAGAATGTTACTTTTCTTAAGACTAATAAAAATAATAATAACTATAAGCATCATATGACCAAGGAGGAGAAGGAATATGAGAATTTGTGGGCTAGTTCTACATTGTTCTAAAACATTGTGAAATAGGGTGTCTCTGCCTATGCTTCTTAGGAGACATATTTATTGTAGAGAATAAAGTTTGTGTGTTCAATATCATATTTATAATATGCATAAAGACTTATGTTGATCTTAGAATGTCATTGGTTAAGGGGGAGCAACAACTTCATGAGTTTTCTCCATTGGTTTGTGAATAAGTTGTATTACAAGGTCAAAATGGGTGGTTCCAGGTGGCTTAATGAGATTGATGCAACGTCAAGAAAATTTTGATGATAAAAAAGGTATTTACACTTATTTATGATGTTTTAAAATTGATTTCAAGATTTGATGATCTTTTATGTGTAATTAGATATTTTTGTTTGCTCTCGAGTTTCTTAGTTTATGTTTAACAATATGCAGGACCTAAAATGGGTTATAGGAAGTCAAGGTTTCCAATGGTGTGAAAGTTCAAATCTTGGTACATAAGTGTGTAATGGTTGACTTTAGGTTTATAATAAATTTTAGAGGTGGATGTTCATTGGAAGGTGTTGTGTTGACCTCATTTGTTTTAAGATTCTAGGGTTTTGGGCTCTGCTAGAAAAGTGGTATGCCTTATGAGTTGAGGTCTAAGGCTTCTTAATAGGTTAAATGGGCCAAATGGGTAGTCAAATAAAGATTCAAAGAGATTTGAAGGTTTATGTTTCTCAATTTATTTTATTTTTTGTCAAGTTAGAAGCCTAATTAGGTAGTTGGTTTGTGAAGGAAGTATATTTAAAAGGATGATCTAGTTATTGCAAATTGGTGTGCTTGAGTTGTCATATGAGAGTGCTCTAGATATGAATTTTCAGGTCTTGAATATGTGTCTATTGAAATTTGTGGGCTCTATAAGTTCTAGATAGGGCCACAAGGAGACTTGATAGGCTTAGTGTGAATAAGTATGATTTTTGTCCAGTTTCTCCAAAAGAGCAAGGCATGAGTATTTCAAGGTGAGTTTTCAGGTTGCTTTAGAAGGATAGTAAGTATGTGTGGTGGTTATTCATGGTGTCTAGAGATCTGAAGATGTTCAAAATGTGTAATGACTCAAAAATATTAGAGGTAGTCCTTCTTAGATGTTCCTTAATGTGTTCCATCATATTTATATGGTTTTGTGTGTTCTTTCTTTATTAACTGTAGTGCTTGGTTGAAGAGAGTGTTGGCATGGAGTAAGAAGAAGTTTGTCAAGGAAATAAAAGATAAGCTCAAGGTAAGGGGGAGTTTGTATCATCTTTATAAGATGTTCCTTTCCTATTGATAGTATTTTTAGGTCCTCAAGATCTATTGGTGCCCACTTTATCATTGTGTCAAAGGGGGAGAAAGTTCTTATTGTGAGAATGCTTAAAGAGAAATAAGGTGAGATAAATCATGTTTGTTGACATCAATGAAAAAGGGGGAGAGTTTTGGAGAGTTTTTAGTTATATCATGATTATGTCAAGGAGGTATCCTAGTGACTAGATGAAGTGCTTTGATAGCTTAAGTAACAATGACAAAGTGTGCAATGTGCTTGTCCTAGTGTCCTTAATGTTGGTTTGGTTGATCTTCAGTTTGAGCATGATTAGACATATTTATGGATGAGTCTAAAGTATTTATCATGTGAAAGAAGTCCCTAAGATGTTTTTTATGATTTGAGTGCTTGTGTGCATAAGTGGAATTCTTTTGATTATCCATAGTTTTCATCTAGACACTTTGGGTCCAGTGGTAGAAAATTTGAGTAAAAAATTTGATGACATCACCATTGCCATGTGTGGATGAGTCAGGAGGATTTGTTCATATGGTTGTGATAAAATTAGTCCCTAGTTATTGTGCACTAAATCTTAGGTCATGTGCCTAAGTGCAGTCAAAGATATATGGGTGCAAAGTTAGGCTCCTAAGCATTTTGACAATGTTTTCCCATACCTAGCCAAATTTGCATGAGGCAAGAAAGAGTCAAGTAAGAGTTTTGATGGTATCATATCTCACATGTGTGGATGTTTCAGGATAAGGTGATTCGATTAGTTTGTTCAATTTTGTACCTATTTGATTTTTGCTAAATTTTAGGTCATGCAACTAAGCATAACAAAAGTTATGCAAGTGCAAAGTTGGCCTCCCTAGGCAATTTCTGACATAGTTGGCTTTGTGATAGAATATCTTGAAAAGTCATTTTAATGGTGATATATATTACATGTGTGAGGGTTCTAGGAGTATATTGTTATATTATTGGGTTCTCCTATGTAAGAAGATCATATGTTCCAAATTGTAGATCATGTATCCAAGTGCAACAAAAGTTATTATGGTATAATATTGGCTACTAAGATAAATTGAAATGGTCGCCATAGTTAATTTTTCACAAGGTAATGTTTGAGAAAATCTTGAAGAGATCGATAATGTATGTTTACTCTAAGATGTCAGGAAGCAGTGAGATGGTGCCAAGTGTTCTATGTTTAATACTAAGCAGAGATAAAGATCGAGCTTCTTTCAAGGATCAATGATGAACAGGTGATTGTATAGATAGATATAAATGGTGTGTATTAAATTTGAGAGGTTAAAGTGATATTTGTTTATCATTGTTAAAGATTAAGCTACATACAGAAGATTGATAGAGGGAGTTGAGTCAAAAAATTTAGGGTGCATGAGATGAGGTCAAAATTATTGAGGTTTAATATTTGAGCATTGGCATTTATTTAATAAAGTTTAGAAAAAATAGACAATGCAAGATTTATCTAAAGTTGAAAGGACACGATATGTGAGCATAGTGTTTGAATTTTAACCGTTGACATGTGAATATTTGAATTTGATAAAGTAAAAACTAGTCTAAGGTTTTTGGATCATATCTTTTGATCAAGGATATATTTACTCATGGTGTAAAAATCAAAGTCATATAGGAATCCAAGGTGCATATATAAATATTTATTTTAAGATATGAAAGTGTGTATATACAAAGATATTGAGATCTAAAGTTGACTATGTGTTTGTGTTTGTTCTGCAAGTGATCCAAGAAGGATAATTAAGCTTTTGAAGATGTTTTGATGTTTCATGATGAATTATATATTGGGGAGAGTTGTAGAATCCATAAAGATGTTCTATGTACATTATGAAGGTTTGATCAATCGTATCTATTATGAATAAAGGTTTTGAAGTTTAATGTGTTTTCATTCATAATGATTGTGTGTACATAGAAGTGTTTGACCTATTTGTGCTTAAGCTAAAGGGTATTATGATGGTTGTTTTACTTAAAGGGGAACTATAGATCATATAGAATGGTTTTATGCATTTGAAAAGTGTTTTGATTTTTTTAGTTTGCTCAAAGAAGTGTCAAAGAGTTTAATGGGTCTCCATAGGACCTAAAAGTGACTTGGGCATATTTGAAAGTGGATTGTGCTTAAGTGTGACCCATGTGAGATGCCTTAAGGGTGAAGGCATGTATTTTGGATGACAATGATTAATGTTGACTTTTTTATTTGATTTATTAAAGATCTATTTGAAGGGGCCCATTTCCTTTATAGAAGAAATCCAAAAAATAGACATGACATAGCAACAGGATAAAAAAAAAACACAAGATGAACCAGGCAGCTAAAACCCCCTACCACCAAACTCACACCAAGTATCAGCCAAAAAACCTAAGACCAAAAAAAAAAGACAGATCAAAATAAACTATTCTAATTCAAATTAAAATACCAACTTCTTGGTCTCACTACCATCACCTTTGTTATTCCTTCCTCTGGTACAAATTTTGATGAACTAGTCCTTATATTCTTCTTATCTTTTGTGCTTGAGACCCGTAAATTGAATCTCTACTTTCTCCTCCTCAAGAACCCTGTTGATCTCCTCCTCTCTACCACTTTGATTTGAATTTTTACCCTATGGAATGCAAACTAAATGATCCTTTCCCATATTAATGGTTTCCATCTCTTAACTCAGGAGCCATTTTAACTTCTCAAACTCATCTGTGATTTCACTACTTAGTAGTTTTTGGATAGAAATCTTCATGTGCAACTTTTGGAGAGAATTCACAATTTCCATCATGGCATTGGAAGTGGGAACCCCTTTACCTCTGCTACCTAATGGATGGATATAGACAGGACTCCCCAAATCTATTTTGGGCTCTTCCTGTGCCTACTCAGTAGAATCCCCAACTTTTTTTTCCTCCTAACCATTCTTAGATTCTGACTCAGTAGAGTCATCCTCACCATATACAATGTTTTCCTTCCCACTGGGGATATCAATTTCATTAGTGATGATCTTGAACCACTATCATTCGCCTTGCTTGATTAGTATCAAAATTAAACCTTGATGAATTAAATCAGTCGAAGGGTTCTTAAAGTTTAGCACTGAGGCTTCCAAGGATTGCAGTAGAAAAAATAAAATGTTGATTGTGTGGCCTTTCAAATGGTTGAGAAAGAGAAAGTGATGGGAAAAAATAATATTATGTTTTCCTTGGTAGTTGTGACCTCATGAAACCCTTCTGAGATGAAATCTTGGATTTTTTTTCCTTTTTAAAGAAAATGCCCAGAAGCTCCTCCTTTCTCTTCTTTTCCTTGAAATATTTGATGTCATTACAGTCCATCCTAGCAGTCTCTCCAGTAATCTCCTTTGTGATCAAGATTCTCAAGCCATGCATTTGAACTTCACAGTCTTTTTAGCTATGAGTGAAGTCCCTAGAAATCCATATATCATGCATAATAAGACATTCCATGAAGGGTGGAAAACTGACCTTGACCATTTTATGCCACACATATTCAATTTATTTGATGTCAGAGCATGAAATAGGTTCAAACCAATCTCTATCCTTGCCCATTTTGTGAAATTGTATACTTCTTATACAAGATTCATTATTCAAGTTCTTAGGGAAGGAGATGGGCAGATTATGGAAAAAAGAGCCAAATATGATCATGTGATACGAGTCCAAAATGAAAACATGCAAGGTCATAGCGATAATTACCTTGCACATATTAAAATCAAAGCTCTTGATCTAGATTTATGTCATCACCATCATAACTATGTGAGGTGTGTCCTTTTTTTAATTCAATAATTAGGATGATGTCATCAAGAAAATCCCTCTTGTGCCAACTAATTAAATAACTTGTTTGGACCCCAAGGTTGGCCATGCAATCATCACACATATTTCCTTCTATGTAAACATGTGCTATGGAGACCCCTTTGAAAAGGGACAATAAGTTTTATGCATCATCAATGATTCTAAAAATATTCTTAGAAGAGTGGGAAAGGCCTTTCAAATAATTAATAATGTTTATTGAGTCACCTTCAATTTATATGAATTCCATGTCGAGGTTGATCATTAGTTTGATGCCCCTAAGTGTCACTTTAGCTTCTGAGACATGATTTGTTTATATCCCCAATGGCCCCACATAGGCCACTCTGATATTCCCATAAGTATCTATGATAACACCTCTTACTCTGACTGGGCCTGGGTTCCCTTTTGTTGCCCCATCAAAATTTAGTTTAAACCAGGAGGAAGGAGGATGTAACCATTTGAGTTTTGACCTATCAACCCCCTTTACTTAAGATTTCCAAGGTATGACCAAGTTGAGGTGTTTTACAATTTAGGAGAAAATAGAGGAGTTGGGTTGGTCAAAAGAGGAAGTGAAGGACAACCAATTTTCATGGACAAAGGCCAAGATCCTCTTGGAGGTGGAGGAAGGATTGGGCCTATAGTTCTCAAAAATACAAGAATTACTAGTTTTTCAAATGCCCTAAAATTATGGGGAAGAGCTAGATTCCACTAGAATTTTAATGGAGGAGATTCTCAGGGTGGCTTCCATTGAGTAATTAGGTCCTTGATAGAGCCCAGGGTAACCCAAGAAAATTTAGACTTGCTAAAGATATGATAAAAAATGGAAGAAGCAAAGGAACAGGACAAGAACAAATGCTCAACAAATTTGGCTTCTTGTCTCCAAAGAGCACACCTATTGGGAAAAAGAATACATCTTTACGCCAGATTGTCCTAGTTAAAATCTTGTTCTTAGTTGCCAACCAAAATAAAACATTGATTTTAGGGATGAGGTTTTTTAACCAAAGATAATTCCAATTATCATATACTTCCTCTTGATCCCAAAGGGAGACATATCCCGATTTAATAGAGTAGAGACCATTCGGATCATTTTTCCAAATAAGAGCATCCTCCCTCAAGAATAAATTGATATGAATGCTTTGGAGAGACATGTTTAAGTCATGCAGGAGATAAGCTTGTTACTAGTTCAGATCATCCTTTATGATAAGTTTCCACTTCTTCCTTTTGTCAATCTCTTCCCAATAATCTGACACCTTATGGCTGAAGGTATCTTCAAAGAAAGATATTAATTCCAATCTTGTAAGGATGAGGCCAAAAGGGAGTTGATCTAGGGAACTTCCCAAAAGTCCACTTTATTAATTCTACCAACATTCCACTTGTGACCTTTGAGGATTCATGTGGACTTGATAATTCATGACTATTCTATATATAGTGAAACCAAGTGTGTTAGTTTATAGGCTTGCAAAAAACTTGTGTGGGAGACTTTGATGTGAGAGACACTTGTGCAAACTAGATGTGAGAGTTGTGAAATGAAGGATAGTTAGTGTGCTTGTTGGTTGAGTTAATGAGTAGAATAGTTTGTTGATTATGTGTATGACATATAGGTCATGTTCCTAATGTTAAAATAGATCTCTTATAATTTGAGGATATGTGAAGAGGTCTGAGTGTGCATATGAAGATAGTTTGAGTGAAGAGGGAGAGAGATTGTGGCATGCCTATGTGAGAGGCATGTTTGAGATATAGAGAAAGTTTATGTAGGGGTTAGATAAATAGAGATCCATCATCAGGTGTTGAAGACATCATTTATAAGGTGAAGGTGTTCAAAGGAGGGTCTAAAGGACTTGGTCTTCCTTAAGGGAAATTTCTCCTTGTGAAACAAGTGTTTCACTAAATACCTTTGGTCAAGAGGACATGATCAAGGTTTGTTTATTTAAAGGAGTTGATCGGTCTCTTATTTGTAATTTCTTATAGGATAGTAATCTATGTGTTACAGACTTGAGAGTGAGTTTTAATCCCCATGAGGGTTTCGCACATGAACTATGTGTTATGTGTTTGATCTTTTGTATCATTGAATGAATGATCTCTCTTGTTAATGTTGTTTGATCAAGTTGATATATGTTGATTGCTTAATAGTTTAAAAGGACTACAATTATAATTAAAATATCTGAGCTCACTGATTCACCCCCTCTTAGTGATTGTACCTCTAACACATATATGTAATGAATAATTATTGAATAAGTTACGTTTTAGTGACAAATTCATTTTGTTGGTTTTTATAGCAACTGATCCACATAATCACAGATATCATTTATTTGAGTTTATTTTACATAGGCCCCTTGAAATAGAATAGTTTTGCATCAATTACTGAACTACCCTACAAGCAAAGACCTATCATTAGTATAACTTGGGTATATTTTGTCTCCTTTTAGGAGAGGCTAGGTAGATTTCCACCCAACCCAATTTGGTGTGCTAAACAACAAATCAATATATTGGTGCTAGAATAGAGGCTTGATCTTAAATATTATTAACATATATTATTATTTTTTGTTTGAAACTAAGGTTTCTAATTTGAGCATTTGTAAAACATTTCCCACACTATGACATTTGAAGTTTCAAAACTATAAATATAAATATCATCACTAGGTCAAAGTCCATTGAGAGTGGCTTTGAATTGGTATACTTCACTGAGCATAGAAAAACTAGATATGACAAAGGGAAACCAAACATTATAAATACTCATTCAATCAATCATTCTTTGAAGGCTATAGTTTCCTTTGTTAATTCTTTTGTTATCCCTCTAAATCCACCAATGGTTGTTGCTTGGATTGGTGGATGTAATTTCCCTATGAACATTCTAGGGGCTACCCATGATTTGTTAAAGAATCTTGAAAATTTGTGTCCAAAATATGTGCAAGGTGGGATTATGACTATTTAATATTACATTCAAGATTTAAAATATGTTATCATAATAAATCAAATCCAATATGAGGATGTGGCTTATCGCTTATTCTCTTGTTATTTACATGAGGTTGTCTATGGTTGGTATCTTAGCCTACTAGATGGATCTATCATTTATTAGAATGATCTAGTAATTATTTTTTATGATCACTTTAGGGCCCATATTGATCCCACCATGTTGTATCATCACTTTTATTCTACTCATATAAAACCAAATGAATCAAAGAGTATATTTAACACTTATTTCCATAAGTTGTACAAGAGATTGAAAGATCTTTATACCCAAACAGAAGTGGTTGTTATTCAAACTTACTTAAGATCATTATATCCAATGACATCCATGTTCATTAGAAGAATCCAAGCTACTCTTGCATATTTGTCATTAGCCTATAATTAAGGAATCAATATTGAGTAAAAAAATGATGCCACAAGGATATGGTACTAGTCCATTACCATATTTAGGACAACAAGGAGCATACAACCAAATCCCAATTATTATTTAAACACTTATGCATAACACACTAATGATGAACCATATCTCAGGGGATTTTATCCACATTTTAACATGATATACATTACAATTCCCTTTAATCAAATGCCTAAAAATCAATTTATTCCTTCAAATCAAATGTTGCCTCAACCAAGTAATCAACTTCTTCATATGCCTTATAATAACCTTGTTATTACACACAACATGACTGGTAATCTTATTTCAAATCATAATAAACAAGAGGTTCCATCATTTTTTTAAAAATCAAACATTTTGCAATATAGTTCATAATTCAATAACACCTCATGTACCTACATTTTCAACCTTACTACTCTTGTAACCAACACAAATTAGTAGAATAATACAAGAAATAATTATAAGACTAATGTAAATATTGAGTTAGGAAATTTGTAGCAACTATCTAGGAGATTAACCAATGATGTAGTTGACTTGAGACGACATGTAATTTAGAATCAAAGTACAAATCACTCTCTCTAAAACATAAATTTCAATTTGAAAAGGAATAATATCCAATGAATTGTCAGGACTAAAAATGGATTTGTACCTACTCCTCTTGACAAGTTAAATCATACCAATAACAATGTTGTAAATTCTATAAATTTAGTTGATTAAGCCTTACCTAGTTGGTGTAGATTACATAACATAGCAAATCATGTTAAAATTGATTGTGTTTATTTTATTTCTATTTAAAATATCTTTCAAAAAGAAATATAAAATTTGTAAATAGTTCCTATAGTTAAAATTAACCAAGATTAATTTGGAACAAATCCAAGAACAACATTAGTTTTAGAGACTTATGAATTCCCAAGTGAAAGTGATAATGAACCAAAAGACAACTTAGATGAAGTTAGAAAATTTAAGTAATTTTAGAGAGGAATTGATTACATGTTAAGGATCAAATTACAAATCCTTTCAACTTCTACTCCTCCAAATATCACTCAAGCTCCACCTGACGAAAATTCCAATAACAATACATTTCCTCCAAAAGGGCCTCATACATCTTCACAATCAAATAACAATGCCACTTATTAACAAGTTGATAAGACACTAGAATAAAAAAAACTTGTATAAAATGTTGTATAAGACTTATAGAAAACCAAAGCTAACATATCTATGTTTGAATTCATGCAAATGACTAATCAGAAAGAGTTTTTAAAAGCTTTATCTCCCCTAAAAGGAAAATAAAACAATAAAGTAGTAGATGCACATATTGTAGTTTACAAAGAAAAGACCAAAACTCATTCTTTTTTCGATAATTATTATTTTTGGTTAAAACTTACATAATTTTTTGGTGAATTCAGGTGCTTTAGGCAATGTTATGCCATTTTTAGTTTGTCAAAATCTAGGATTAACTCTTTCCAAGTCAAACAGGGAAGCGATGCAGCTATACAAATCAAAAGTTAAAGTAGTTGGTGAATTAAATCATATACACATGAAACTAACCTTAGATACAAGGGTACAATAGTTCATTGACATTCAAATGGTTGATATATCTAATTTTTATGGCATGCTCTTTAGTATATACTGGTCATGGACATTGAATGGATACGTGGTGGCTGATTTTTTCCATATATGGCTTTGTGGTATATCAAATAATATTAAGATCAAGGGAGAACCAAAAATTAATCATTTGATCACTAAATATAATAATTCAAATGATATCATGTATAAATAATCTTAGCATCTATATTGTTTCAAATAGAATTGAATAAGTCTTGTTCACTAGTGTTGATTCAATTGTTAAGCAAGAGTGACTGGAAAAAAATATTAGAGATGTTGATGTTACTAATATAAAAACTCTTTCAAATGAATTAATTATTTAAAACATGAATGCTAAAATTTCACTCATGTAATAAAAATCATTAGTTTGAAAGCTACATCTAATAGATGAGATTAAGGAATAAGAAACACTTAATAAAGAGGATTCAATCTGTGAAGGTGAGATAGTATTTTCATCTATTGTTATCCCTGATTATGGATGTTCAAATCATATTTAATGTCAAGATAAATATTATAGTATTCCATGCCTTACAACATTGAATGCAATAGAGACTCAAATAATAATCACTTCAAAACAAGATAATCTAAGTGAAGAAGAAAACTTCACAAAGATCAAGGTTGAAAAAACTTCTACATGGAATAACACTACTCATATTTCATCTACTTAAGAAATAACCAAGCAAGCATTATCAAATGAATAATAAGATTTTTTTCCTTTTTGATATCAAGTAGAAGTAAGGATGGTGATATTGTTGTAACATTTGTATCTAAAAAATAACATAAAATAATAGACAGTTACGTATGGATCTTAAAATTTTATAGTTCTAAATCTAATCAAGGTTATGGTGATAGAATTGAAATCGTCAATATAAATAGGGAGTATTATTTGGTTGCATTTATATTGTAGTTAACTTGTACTAATAATGGTATTGAATATGAAGCATTGATTTATAGACTTTAATTTGCTCTCAATAAGAAGCTCAAATACTTGAAAGAATTAGGTGATTCAAATATTGTGGTTAAGCAATTTATAATTCACTATGCCTATAATGACAAACATTTGTCAAGATACCACATCAAAGTATGAAATTTAATATAATATTTTGATGCCTTATGTGTACACCCTAATTTTTTCAAACAACCACAAGTACTATGTTTTTTATCACCCTTTCACATGAAGTTCTTAGTGATGAATATAGCCCTTGTTCACATGGTAATTTTGGGTCTCTTAGTATTTTTTATGTCTTGTTTTCCTTATTTGTTAAACCCCCTATGGTCTTGATTCATCCCCTCCTAGTCACAGGGGCCCCTAGCTTATTCTACTCAATCTTAACTCTATTTTGGGACCTCATGACACTAGTGCACTTATCTGGATAGTAGTGCCATGTGATGTTCATGTCCACATTTTGGTGCTAGTGTCTTTATGGTCATTTTATTCCATGTTATGGGTCTTAACCCTCCTTTGAACCTTCACATATGTTTTTATCCCTCTTTTATGTCTTGGCAACTAGCGAACAAGGTCTTACATTCAAATAAAATTTCTTTATATATAAATATCCTCACAAAGGCATTTTACATCTAGCACTTACTATTTTGGCATATAATTATAAAAAATAAATTAATAGTACAATTTAACACATTGTATATTACTCAAATATCACATCTAAACTTGGATGCTTCATCAAATAAGGGCCTAAGTGAAATTAATTATAGCATAGCATGTGTGTTAATTATGCATGTTCCCTAAAGTATAACTACATGTGATCTAATGCCCCTAACATTATGGTTAATGTAGGCAGTGGCCAAAACAATAGGGGTTCTATCATGCATAATCGTAACATCCCAAAACCTATTTTTCCCCTTTTTTTTGCATTTGATATGGTTGTTTCATGTTTTCAAGTGTTCATTAGGGTTTTAAAAGAGATTCATGAAAAATAGTGACACATATGAGCTTCTATAAGTCACAAAATCACCTATAGTTCCCCTCAAACTCTCCCATAGTATTTCTAAAAGTTTTAGGTAGCTTCTAAGAAGGACACTAGCACCATAATTGGACACTAGCACCATATGGCATTATTGTCCTCATAAGGGTGCTACTATTTGAAGTCTATTTTCAATTACAATCATAGAATTAAATATGTTCAGCTGCTATCCAAGCCTATTCTAGCTTCTTGAGTCACATAAATACTTATTTTTCTCCAAATAAGTACACTTTCTTTATTTCTTTACTATTTTGGTAAGAACTTGTCAAATTAACTATTTCTTGTATTCATTTCAAGTTATTGTTATACTCAGCCCTTTAACAACTTAGGATTTATATGTAATAAATCTTAAATAGTTGAAATCTTTGGTGAACCTGAATTAATTTGAATATTCCTTAAAACCCTAGTTAGCCTAGGGTTTACTTTCATTTTTTGTACACAAAATTAGGGTTACAAAATTCTATTATTTCCTGATTTTTTGCACAACCTAACTCATCCAAATCAGTCCTATATTAGGATTTCATTAATTTAATATAATTTATTTTTTTCCCAAACAACACTTATCAAACCCTCAATCCACATACTAGGTACGACATCCAAATACTAGCCTTTAGGATTTCATGTAAAATCCTAATTTTTTACACATATTGGGCTAAATATTTCCTATTTTTACATATATATCTATGTTAGATTACATTCTACCTATTGTGTGCTTGTTATTAATTATTTACATTATCTTCTTTTATAAGTTTTAAATGACATCCAAGAAGTCTCTTACCCATCACTTAGTTGATGAATTTCTAAATTTTCACGTAATTAAAATAATGAATGGATAAATTTTTAAGATTGAATATTAACACATGATAATGTTTTCATTTATAATGATGATGATGATGATTATTGTTGTAATGATGGATATGAGGATTACTATGAGCATGAAAATGAAAGTTTTGATGAGGATATACTATATGCATCTCCTTCTCTTTCCTCTCCCTCTTCTCCTACACCTAAAAATCAAATTAACAATATAATACCAAAAGAACCTCTTATTGGCAGTGCTTTGTTCCAATGTGATCCTAGCTTTTCAAACACTTTTATTATCTCCTTATTTAAATTAAAATAATATAATTGCAATAAACACAATTTACTTTCACATGATTCAAGCAACATAGAAAAGAGAAATACATCTTCTTTACCCTTAGTTAAATTTGAAAAAACATGTACAAATGATATTACACCTTTTACCAATGCAAAAACTAAAGTACATGAAATTATTTTATCACCTTATTTTATATTCCAAGCTCAATACAACGATTTTTTCCAAAATGTTGATAATGCAAATGTCTCTAAATCTTTTCCTACATGTTTTAATATGCCAAATGAAAACATGATTGCTACTTTTTCTACCCTTGACTCTAAGATTAAAATTAATAATCATACATGCACTCCAAATATAACTAGTGAAGACATGCATTACATTACATCCACACATGATATATTACACAATATTAAAATGTTAAAATCTTCTCCTATTCTCTCTCTCTTTGTGAGCATGTGAATGATAATTCTTCTACTCTTACCTCTACAAGTGAATTAAACTTTCATTTTGATGATCCTTGGAATAAAGATGATTAATATGATTTTGGTGAAGAAGACATTGAGTCTAAATCTTATATTTCTCTCCCTAATTCACCTATTTCTCATGTTCAAACTAATGCTAGTTCAAATGATAAAAAACACACATGCACTTATTATTATGTTCATAGTTTACATAACTTACACTCAAATGATAATAATGTTAGGTTGTGGAGCTAAAAGCTTCACCAGGATGCAAACAGGGAAAGTTATGGAGGATGCAGAGTTGCGGGGAGTTGCAGAATCAGTTGCAGAGAAATCGGCATCAGTCTAATTAGCCGACGTCGGTCAGATGGCAGTGAGGAAGCAACCAGTGTCGGTTACCAGTCGGCCGACATCGATCATGGAAGAGCCGACGTCGGTAGCCTGTGTGTGAACAGGCAGTTCACATGTTGATTTCGGAGAGTCTATTTTTGGACTATTAGTTTGCATGTTGAAGGCTAGTCTTAGTCTTGAGTTGCGTGTCTAATTATTGTAATTAGTTTAGTCTAATTATTGTAAGTATGAGATCTATATATGGACTCATGGGTTGTATTGTAAAAGTGTGCTAGAAAGCCATAGAGCTTTTAGAGAGAGCTAGTGTAGCTCCTCCTAGTTCCAAAGGGGTGCTGAGTGTGTATGATCAGGGAGAGTTGCAAGGTCTGCAAGGTCAAGGAGCGGATCCACCAGGGTACTGGTTGAAGAATCATAAGGACTTGGTGAGGCAAGGATAAGGGTTCTTTAGGGGTGTAGAGATATCTACATGGTGAGTAAGGTCTAGTGATTTTCAGGTAGCAACAGAGAGCAGGTGATCTACTTGGAGTACGGTTGTGTACTTGGTGAACTGGCAGTGTGTTACTAACTAGTTGGAGAGGTGAACATCAATTTTGTATTGGAATTGATTGTTGTGACCGAGAGAGAGAGGGAAGAAGATCTTGAGGCGTGGAGAACCTTTGAGGTGGAGGAAGAAGTGGCATCTTCCTTATTGTATATTCTTTTGAGTGATTATTAATATAATTATGTATTGTCTCTCAATTCCTGTGTTGTTTCATATTTCTAGTTACTTATTGATTCTGGTATAATTTCATGTTTAGTTGCTAATACAAGAAGTAATCATATGTGCTCTAATTGGTAGAGCAAGATACTGACTAAGTAGGCATCAAAGCATGTTTATTATTCCAGGTTCCTGACAAGTGGTGTCAGAGCTTTTGGTTGGGTTGACTAACAGGTGGTTTCAGATCTAGTAGTGTTTTTTATTACAGGTCACTCGCAGGGGTTTCAGATTGAGTGGGAGTATAGAAATGGCAAAAGGAAGTAAGCTACGAATGGAGAAACTGAATAGCACGAATGGTCTAATTGATGGAAAAAAAGAGCAGGAAAAAAGATATTGTTGGTTGGTAGCAGATCAGCATGAAGGAACTGAAGATGCAGATGTTGCAGGTGTTGTTGCACAGGATGCTTTGGGAGGTTTCTTGGATGAAGTTGAATCTTGGATAACAGATTATGTTGCCTCTTTCCATGCAGCTCTAGGGAGAGGAGCTGGTGAGCCTTGCCAAAGAATTGGCAAAGGAGAAGTGAAGCTGAAATTGTAGACGGATGACACACAGTGGTTGAACGAAGTCATGCAGGTACCAGTCTTGGAGATGAGTCTAATTTCTTCAAGAAATTTGGGTGATGGGAGATGTACTGTAACTCTCACAGTGGATACACTTGAATTAGATGGTGGTAAGAAATTAGGTATCCTTTATCTATCTACTTATATAACTGATTCACCTTTTGTTGCAGAGATGTGGCTTCATAGGCTTAGTCACATATGTAGAAGGAGAATTCAGGTTTTGAAGCGGAAGACAGATGTTTTTGACAAGCTAAAGAACTGAAAAGCCTTGGTGTTCATGGAGGAGATGACGGACAGAGATCAGGTGAGGGAACTGAATTATTCTGAGCAGGGCTATGTTGATTTGAATAGAATTTTGATCCATGGAGAGCTCACGGGTAAAAAGTTATCACTCACAGACGAACACAGGTACTGGCGTCGGTCAGACAGTAACCGATGTCAGCAACAGGAAGACCGATGTAGGTCATGAAGAAACCGACGTTGGCAGAAAGGATACCGGCGTCGGTCAGGGAGACGACGTCGGCAGTCAAGGTCAGTGCAGAAAACTGACATCGATCGAGAGCAGACTGGGAGATGGCCGAGATCGGTCACTGAAACAGATATTAGGCAGACAGCTCGCTGTCAACAAGTCTCAAACACTCATATGGAGGTCAGAAAGGGTAAGTGAACCTCATATTCATTGTTCACCTTCTTTATATTGCTTATTGATGGTCAAGAACCAGGAAGATGCGAAGAGGCAATGCAGGTAGAATCCAGATAAAGTGGGAGCTTGGCATGGATGAAGAGTGTGAGTCCTTGGAGAAGAACCAAACAAGTATTCGTTGGTAGAGTTGTCAGCTGGAAGTAAGCACTGAGAGACGAATGGATTCTCATAGTTAAAGAAGAGAGTGGATGGACACATGAGACAGAAGGCCAAGGTATATGGTCTTGAGGAAGCTGCAGGACAGTGGTACAGGTTTGACAGGTAGATGACTAAGCATGGCTTCAGTCAATGTCAGTATAACTATTGTGTTTATCTTACCAGATAGATGATGGTCGTAACATCATCTTGTTACTGTATGTGGGTGATTTACTAGTAGGTTTGTACATACAGGTATTTGCTGAGCTAAAGGTAAGGTTAGTTTAGAGGTGTGTCATGAAGAATTTGGAGCAGTGAAATTATTTGGCATAAGAGACATGGAGATTTTATCTCTAGTGAGAGCTGATGTGAAGACGGTGTTGGCGAGGTTCATTATGCAGGATGCAGAATCAATAAGCACACCAATGGCTAGACAGTTCAAGCTTAGCTTAAAATAGGGTTTGAAATCACATGAGGTCTAGTGTAGACCTGAGCTTTCCCAATCAATGGGGGTTGTCAGAAAGTATGGAGCCAATTCGGGGAAGGAGTACTGGAGGGCAGTTCAGTGGGACTATCAGCAGGGATTCTTGTTATGCAGGGTCAAATTCTTCACTACATGGATATGTAGGTTCGGATGTGGCAGGTTACTTGAATGACAGGTATAACATCATAGGTTATGTGGTGGTTGGTCTTCAAGATTGATCTTGAAGAGGGATACAAGCCAGGGAATAATTTAGATGGTGTACAGGTACAGGTATAGGTGCAGCTATTTATCTCCAAGTGGGAGATTGTTAGTTTATGGAGCTAAAAGCTTCATCAGGATGTAAACAGGGGAAGTTATGGAGGATGCAGAGTTGCGGGGAGTTGCAGAATCAGTTGCAGGGAAACCGGCGTCAGTCTGATCAGCCGACGTCGGTCAGATGGCAGTGAAGAAGCAATCGGCGTTGATTACCAGCCGGCCGACATCGGTCATGGAGGAGCCGACGTTGGCAGCCTGTGTGTGAACAGGCAGTTCGCATGTTGATTCCGGAGAGTCTATTTTTGGACTGTTAGTTTGCATGTTGAAGGCTAGTCTTAGTCTTGAGTTACGTGTCTAATTATTGTAATTAGGTTAGTCTAATTATTGTAAGCATGAGATATATATATGGACTCATGGGTTGTATTGTAAAAGTGTGCTAGAAAGCCATAGAGCTTTTAGAGAGAGCTAGTGTAGCTCCTCCTAGTTCCAAAGGGGTGCTGAGTGTGTATGATCAGGGAGAGTTGCAAGGTCTGCAAGGTTAAGGAGCTGATCCACCGGGGTACTGGTTGAAGAATCATAAGGACTTGGTGAGGCAAGGACAAGGGTTCTTCAAGGGTGTAGAGATATCTACATGGTGAGTAAGGTCTAGTGATTTGCAGGTAGCAGCAGAGAGCAGGTGATCTACTTGGAATATGGTTGTGTACTTGGTGAACTCGCAGCGTGTTACTGACTAGTTGGAGAGGTGAACATCAATTATGTATTGGAATTGATTGTTGTGACCAAGAGAGAGAGGGAAGAAGGTCTTGAGGCGTGGAGAACCTTTGAGGTGGAGGAAGAAGTGGCATCTTCTTTATTGTATATTCTTTTGAGTGATTATTAATACAATTGTGTATTGTCTCTCAATTCCTGTGTTGTTTCATATTTCTAGTTACTTATTGATTCTGGTATAATTTCGTGTTTAGTTGCTAATACAAGAAGTAATCATATGTGCTCTAATTGGTAGAGCAAGATCCTGACTAAGTAGGCATCAGAGCATGTTTATTGTTCCAGGTTCTTGACAAATAACATATCTTCAAGTCTAGTAGCATGTGATACTTTACAAATTAACAAAATAATAGATACCAATGAATCTCCCTCAACCCCCCTTACTATATTGGAACTTGTTGCTCAACTTATCCTCCACAAGGGTGATAGCCCATTTCCCTCTCACCAAGTCTAAGATATCACCACTCCAAAGGTTGTAGAGAGCAAACCAATCCTCAATAAAAAAGGTCCTCGAGGTAGTGTACCAATGATTAAGATTAATAACAAAATTTAAGATTTAAATAAACCCCTAGATGATGATTATACACCTTCACAAGAGGTAATCTCCTTGATGCATGCCATGGGTGCTTTAAAAAAATAAGTATAACATCTCATATTGGAAAGTAAATCATACCACTCTTGGGTTGATTCCAATACCATCCATGCCAATCATATTCTGCGTAGAATCTTCACTACAAAGTTGCCACCCAACTTTTAGACACCAGTGTTACCAAAATTTGATGGGCATGGAGACCCATACTTGAACCTTAAAGCTTATGGTAAATTCATAGCACATGTAAATAATAATTTGACTTTGCTATAATTATTTCTAAAGTATCTAGAAGGTTTGGTATTAAATTGGTTTCATCATGCACTCCCTAGTGTTTCACTACATACATATGATAAGTTAGAAGCAGTCTTTCTCAAGCACTACATATATAATAAGGGACCTTGAGTCACATATGAGAGTTTGACTTCACTACACCAAGGTGAGACAAAACCAATAAATGAGTGCATTCTAACATTCAAATCATGTATGCATTAGTTGATTTACAAGCTGACATATTTAGAGGTACAGTACATCTTTGCTAGAAGCCTCATTTTTCCTCTTAATGAGAAATTATTATATTAGACATCCAAATCATTTCATCATATATGTAACACAACTATGGCATTAAAAAGAGAGTTGGGACTAGTTGTTACACCTTCAGAGGTAGATTTGGATGTAGGTTTCCTAGAGCCATAGTCATCTAACTTGGTACAAGAACCTATTCCACTTATGATTAATAAATAAGTCAAACATAAACAACCAATCAATATACTCAGTAAGGGCAAAGATCCACTTCACAGAGCACCTCCTACAGTGAGTAGAACATAAGACACCAACAGAGAGGCTATATAGTTTTCAGATAGAGATAGGCCTCATGATATCTTACTTACATTATCAAATAAAGAGATGATCACACTTCCTTCACTCATCACCATCCAGTATATTGTCTACACAGGATACAAAATAAACCATATTGCAATTTTCATTAGATAAATAGGCATTTAAATAATAATTGCTATGTACTCTGACAATGTTATGTCGATATAGGCATTATACCATTCACATAAGGGGCATTGAGATCTTAGTCTCCATAATCTCCTAGATCACACTCATATATGATTGATTTATCATAGGACATTCCCTTGAAGGAGCTATTTGTTACTCATCATACGAGCCATGTGGTTTCTAAGACACCTACTTATGATATATCTCATGCACCACAAATTCAGTAGAGATGGTAGCTAGTTCACAAAGATTAGAACATAGTCTCATTTTACCCACCGATTAAGATATTTAGTATAAATCACAAATATCATAGCACAGTCCCAATTTACCCATTGATTAATATATTTGGCAAGAACCACAAAGATCAAAACATAGTCTCAATTTTCCCACTGATTAAGATATTTGGCAGTAATCACAGAGATTAGAGTACAATTTTAATTCAACCATTGATTAATATATTTTCAATATATCATATAAATTAGAACATAGTTCAACAATGGATTAAGATATTTGTTAGAGATAACAAAGATCATAACACAATTTTAGTATGACAACTGATGAAGATATTTATTATAGATTCTACACACCTAGCTACTAGTAGTGTACCACATGCAATATAAATTATAAAATATAAGTTTACACTGTCACTCACTTAACTCACCATGCCATCTGGGTTTAGATAGTGCATACCATATTACATTATCCACACTCAAATATCCTATGATACTCCTATAACACCCATATCAATAACTATTGTCACTTGGATTTTTACCTTTTGAAGAGATGCCTCAGCTCTCCTCATCCAAGTGGCATAATGGAAACATCTCACTTGGTATGGGTAATCAATTAGGTGAGATGAATCTCTAAAAATGATGGCTAGCTCCATAGATGTGTCGTGAAATGCTTTCACCTATACTGATTGATTGTTTGTGAGGAAAATGGTTAGAGTTTTCATGAAATGAAACCTATTCTAGGAGGTGATTCACCAAAATGTACACCACAAGACTATTATACTCTATCATAAAGAGTCAAGCATACAACACTAGTTTAAGAGTCCTAGAATGTACTAACATTAGTATTTCAATATGAAGGTAACATACATGGAGACTATCTAAGGTAAGTGAAACCATAGATAATTCTTTAGATACAAATACTTTCTTGTACACTTAAGAACATATCCATACACTTAGAAACACTTCATATGACTTGTTAGGCATGGAATCAATTGCATTAAACATGAAAGGATTGAGAGAAAGCAAAGATAAATGAATATCTATTAACCATTCACTATACATCCATTCACACACTTTAACAAGAAGATATATGAATTCAAACTAGATTGAATTTATTTTATAAACAAATTATAATGTCAAAAATAGTAGAGCTTCACCATACATGTTGTGGTATTAGATTACAAAGGCCAAAATGGTAGCTCTTATAGAACTTGAGAGAGAGATGAGGAGAGAGAATTCCAAGGGTCACAAGGACACTTGTCAAGTTGAGAAAAGGAGTTACTTATGTATGAGAAGAGGATGTGGGATGAACCATGCAAGGTCAATAAGTACAAGTGTCCATACAAGGCATGAAACTCTTGCAAAGTGTCATGAAACTTCTCATTATGACTCAAAAAATTACCTTCATGATTTACAACTATTTAAACATTCAAAAACTAAGGATAGGTCTGATGATTAGAATAAATGGGAAGGATTTAAAACATACCTCTCCATGCATTGGTTGCAATCTTGGTCATCTGAAACGTTCCCAAAATGAGCTATCACCATTTGTAGTCAAAATAACTCCTCTTTCACATACCCCTCATACTTGGCCTTAAAAACATCATTAGTTTTCCATGATAATCTATTTTATGGAGTTTATTACACCTTTAAAAACCATCCATGGCCTTAGAGGCATTAGGCACACCCTAAAATTAGCTTACTTGAAGTTTTCTACCCTTCTCACGATTATGTCCACTATGCCAGTTTTGACTGGCTGAGATAAATAAGATGGTTGAGTCACTTAAGATTTGTTTCAAGGAATTAAATTTACATGGTTAGTTACCTTAAGTCCTAATATTCCCTTTCATGTGATTGGCATCTCTTAGAACCTTTTAGAACCTGCACAACACACAAAATAGTCAAAAATACCCTATTTTATACTCCACCCGTATAGTCCCATATAAATCAAAAGGATGGGAATAATTTTGAAATATTATTATGAAATTTTGAATTACTTTAATTGGAAAACTATGTCATTATAGCATCTATCCAACTCCATTTCCTCCATCGGGTTAATAACCAAGGTTTGTAAGGGTTTTTGAGCAATTTTGACCTTTACTGATGTTTCATAAAGGTCTAACATCCAACTCTCAAAATAATAACATAAAATTTATGTTTATGACCCTATATAACTCTTCTAAACTTACTTGGCCTCCATGCAAATCCTTCAAGGAGATGTGAACCTCCAAAGTTACTCCATCGAGTTTAATTCTCCACTTTGCATAGGTCTAATGTAGTTCAAAGATCAAAATGAAGTTCCTCATGCTTCCTCTATATATTTAAAGATTTAACATACCTATAATGACCCTATAATAATTATCCAATATTATAGGAATCATATCTCATGATATAAGTTTAAATGACCTCTCATTTGGGCATTAGGCTTGAACCTTGTTTAGCAACCCTGAGTTGGACTTTAGCCAAAAAATGGCCTTTGATGGCTTCCCTTTCAATTTTTATGATTTAACACACCTAATTTCACCCTATTAACATGTTTCAATCCATTTTATTTCTCATTTAATATTATAAATGAATCTGACCTTTCATTTGGGCTCTAGGCCTCACCATGCTCAATAAGCATGTATACAATTTTTATAGGTGTAGACCTCCCTGTTTAGATTTATCCTTTTATGAAAGTTACCTTATATTTTTGTGGATGTATTCTAACATCATAATCCCATTTTAAATTTTCAAATAACTCCTTACCCATCCATTTACCACCCTTCTCCAAAATTGCCAGTTTGTGCACCTAAGGAAGTGCCCTCTATCTGAGACAAAACAGAGGGCACTTCCCCTATTTGTACAGACCAAATAGGTATTGGAGAGGATTATTCAAGTGTTGAGTACCTAACACACAAAAATTAAGCCTCATATTAGGTCATGTATCCTTGTAATACTTGCAAAAAATAAAATAGACTTTTGTGAATGTAGACTGTGTAGGATTTCAAGGTGTGCCCTGTATGTTACTTACTCAGGGTTCTTCCTTTTGCTTGTTTTCCACTACCAAGAACCTATATAGGTTTTAATTATCATTATGGATGTGATAAATTATCCATTTTTCTCTCCAACCTCTCACACACTCCTCCACTTTGACTAGTCAGGATTGAGTACGACCTCTACCTGACTATATTTTTTGTTTTATACACTCAAGAATGACCCCTATAGGTGATGATTAATGAGTTTAGGATTGATAAAATGTCTATAAATATTATTGAATATTACATGGTGATTTATCAATGTTTGGTTTCCTTATTCACCTTGAGTTCATGCAACACAAACACTTAGATGCCATGCTTCATTTCATTGTCTGCATATAGGGAATTAAAATGGATTGTCTGAGACAAAAAGAAGCATGTAGGTGTGATTTCACCTTGGGATACATTTCATGATATTTTGGGAACCATTGATATCTTTTTTAGTCATTTGGAAACCTCTTCCAAAGGATAATGTGAGTGTTTCCTGCTTAAGTCCTTGGTCATCACTTCAACTCTTTACCTCAATTTATTGTCACCTACTATTAACTAAGACTAACTGTGTATGGCATTTGGACCCTATAGGTATGAATTCAAAATTGGAAAATGAATCATGTTCTTTTAGATAACCTTTGAGATATTTTTACAACCTTTCCTAGCAGATGTTTATGTTTATGGGTTCATTATCCTACAAGTTCACTTTAAAGGCTCTATGAGAACCTATAGGCAGGGTATAGGTGGCCTTTTCTAAGTGCCATACACCTATAGATGATCATCTGATCATCACATTTCACTTTAATCCTCTTCCAAATCATTCATGTTCCTTTTCAAACCTAGTATGACTCTTCAAACATAATGATATGCTTGGCATTGACATCTTGGGAAGTGCGGCTCCTTTGAGGTTCAAAAACATGTAGATGTTAATGAAGGAAATTAGTGCATAAGTTAGCAACTTATATCCTTTCAACAACTGACCTCTACTAGTCATCCACCCTTAAACTTTTGCATAGCTCTTTCTCTATGGAGAGGCTACAAGGCATGATCATTCAGATGCTCCAAAACAAATAGTAAACCTGTTATGAAGCTTTGGAAAAATGCTTAGGTTCTTTGTTTTGTGTTTTTAGAGACTTAATCCCTGAATACAGTCATTGCACCATTTGATCATGTCTCTCTATCTCACATATAAATTTAGCACTCAAAATAGGTCTTATATGTTTCCTACACACATGAGGACTTCAAATAGGGTCTCATCTTGTGCTCCAACACCTCTATAAGAGGTTTCCAATTCTCTGCTATTACCACCTATAGGTGGATCCTACAATATACAGCCAATAGGGTAATTTTCAAATAGTGAACATTGTATGGTTTACAACTTATCCTATCCTTTCTCATAGTTCTCAAATGTATTATATTCATCTTGGAGGTTTTGAAACTTAATTCCCTACTTCCACTTTAATATGTTCATCTTTATTGAAACACATGTAGGTGCATTCTCTTTGTTATGTGACTATATGGGTGACTGTGTATGGAAATCATATTCACTCTTCTAGTAAGTGAAAGGTTTAATTGATGCTCATACCATGAGAACATGTTAAACACTTTATGACCTCTACCACAACTCCATAAATGTGTCTCAAGGCTTTGTACACTTCACTTGGCTGACTGTGCATGGCAGTCATAGGGCAGATTGACTATATGTGTGGTAAATGGTTGAAAACCATGAAAATGTTTTGGATAATGAGGATATAATGAATGGAAACAACACTTAAAACATGTACACAATCCATCACTATCATTTGACACCATTACCATGACATGAAAATGTTGGGAGTGTAAGAAAATTGCCTGCTACACAAAATAGGAATAGTCTGCAAACCTGAGGTGATTGGCTCTTCAAACCAAGCATGGGAATAATTTGAGGAGGGATACAACATCATCTAGAAATGACATCAATAGGTGAATTTTACGAATTTACCCAAAACAAGGCAAAACCTCCAGGGTGCATAAGATTAGTAGGCAAACTAGATAGTCTAACTTCTTAGGAATGGTTCATAAAGCACAAGACACCATTCCTCTAAAACTAAACATCAAATGGAAGCTGAATTAGTGTAGAATACACCCCCAATAGAATTTTTCTTGAAACCTCTCATGCTGATCATACCAAGCACAACCCTGAAGACTGCTTTTACTTTCCAAGCCTAGTGAAAAGAGATATAAGTGGTTTTCTTCATTTTTTTGAGATTTTGATCAAAATTATCACTGAAACAATTTTGTGGGAGACCAAGGGACACTCCTAAAATGTCCCCAACTTTAGAATTCTATACAAGTTCATACAACTCAAGAAAACTCCTTTTTTTCAAGAAAAATGCCCTTTTTCTAAGGAACCTACCAATTTTTAGTTAGTAATAGTTACTTAAGACATAATAGAACACATGGGGCATGACATCATCCCTTGAAACCTTCACATTTCCCTATGAGGCCGTACAAGTCATTAAATGCTTTATTTTGACCCCTAAATTTTCTTGAAAGGACATATTTACTAATAAGACTAATGACCAAGAGTAATATAACATTAAATGACATCAATTAACATATAATACACCCTATGACATAATATTAAACCCCATATAACCTTATAAAGATAAATTTTTATCCTATAGGGGTCCTAATTTGACCTGCAGGGTCAAATTTGGTCAACAATAACTAACATTCCTAATCCACTATACATGTCTACTTAAACATTTATAAATAGATAAATAATTCATTACCATTACTTAGACACATAAAATATTTCCATATCAGCATTTAACATAATGAATATAATCAAACACATGTAAAAATGCATGATGTAAAAAATCAAGATGCCAATATACATGATGCCCATATAACAAAAAACATCCATATATATTTATAACTCAGAACATAGTTTTAGTATAATACTAAAATTCACTCAATAATATGATCTTAGTCATTAGGACCAACCCACTTACTCTCACTCTCTGATACATCCATATTGGAACTAGAGGCCCCACTATCCATTCGAGACCTTAATTGAGACCTGCATCTATACTATCTTTCCCGTAACACCCTTAACTTGACCAGCACCTCTACATGCTCTCATTATAGATGTATATAGTCATCCACTATCTAGATACCCACACTACCTAGATCATCTGGTGTAGGCATAGCTCATCTCTATAGCTCTACGCATGCCTCGTCCCTATCATCATTTACTTGCCTATATGCCATAGTAGCAATGGATGCTCGATCAAACAAATGAGCATGGACCCTAGCAACATCTATGGCCCTCTCCACTAATCCATCATCTATGGCATCATCAAGAATATGTCATGTTAGTAATTGAAGCACAAACTCAATGGTAATCTCCAAATACTCATCATCACTTGAATTTACGCATACCAACATAATACATTGAATACCTACCCAATTATATAAGTAACAAAGTAATTAGAGTATACAAATATACAATGGCAACCTACCTTCAACGGTCCTAAGGGGATCAACATCCAACACACCCTCTATGATGATCCCACCTCTTGGAAATAATGGTGCCCATCTATACTCCCTCTACCATGCTACGTAGGCATCGTTCACTCTTACATCATCCACATTCGATATATCAATCATCGGATCTTGATCTGTTAATAGAATTGAAGCTAAATTTGTAGATGATGATTTGGGCCTATTCTTTAATCTCACTAAATCTTGATAACTCCTCAACCATACCAATAGTGCTAGTGGCACATCTTGAGTAACACCAAACTACCACTTCACTCACTCATACTAAAACCTCTTGAAGACATTGACCCAATGGTCATGAAACTAGAAACTCACTCTCATCTCAACTGAACACCATCCTTAGGCCATCCCTCATAGCCCATGTAGGGCCTCCAGATAATATCTCTAGTTGTTAACCTATCCAACACCTATCAACACTGCATCATGTTCCTCTTGGGCATGCAAGTCATACCAGTCCACCTCTTTGCAAATGTCTGAGGGTGAGCCTAATCATCCTATCGAGGTAAAACCAATCTACTCACTACTATATTCTTGTAAGTTTAACAATGAAATAGTGTAGAAGACCCAATACCACCTGCACACATCTTTTGAGTGAAGTGGTATAAATCTTGATATAAGTAGGGCTAGCATAGTGCAACCCCATGATTACACAGTGTCGTGCTCTTCTATATCCTACAGTATCCCATGCATATTATATGAGATAGATACCCCACTTCCATCCACAACAATAAATAAATCCAACATAATTATTAAGAACTTTTTCAACTATAGAATATTTGTTATGACAATCAGTGACAATAATACATCATTATTGCTCCCTGCCCGATGAGTCCTTGTGGACATCATGGAAAAATAATTCACAGCATGACCTATATCTCAATCACCAGTAGCCTCATATATCACTGCTCTCTAACTAGTAATCAAAAACCTCATAATATTATAGACATCCTCCAAGCTGATAGTCATCTCCCCAGTAGGTAGCTAAAATATATTAATATCTGCATTTCACATCTCACACAATGTTGTCATCATATTTTTGTCCTAAGGCATCAGATCTGATGATTCCATGTGACCTAAACTAGCTCTATCTACCACATCCATCTCCTCATGTGTCAAGGGCAATATTCATAATGTCTCCATCATCTGTCCACTATGTAACTTTCTCATGTGCACATTTTCCTATAAAATATAGTCAAATATAGCATTAACATCATAAAATATCATATAAATATGCAATAAAAATCATAAAACACTATTAAGCGATAAAAAACACTAAAAACTAGGCCTAGTGGACACTAGAATCTCATATGGGATAGTGGCACCATACTTAGAACATTAGCATCATGTCCTAGACACTAGCGCCATTATCAAGACAATAGTGCCATATTTCTAAAAATGACTTTAGACTACCAAATTTTCACTAAAAATAATAAAAAGTATACTAAATGTGTAAAAATTAGGGGAAAAGAACATACTCCTTACCAAGGTAACCTCTTCCCCAGCCTAAATAAGCACCTCCAACTCCTTATACCAGGTCACACTTGCTCCTCATCTCCTCGGCATACTCTCTAGCTCAAAATAAATAATCACTATTTAGTCAAATGGTTCAAATGAGTTGTCAAACAAATCAACCAACCTATTTAAGCCACATTTTAAAAATTCCACCTTACTAAGATTGACATTGCACACTAATTTTTCCAGTAAATACCAACTTCTTCCAAATATGATATCTAGAAAATGATAACTTTGATTTACACTCTGTTTCTTGTGCATGGGACTTGACCCTGATGTACCTCACCTTAGATTAGTTCCACTAATATATTGATCACATTCAACTCCAAAAAATGACAAAACATATATTCCCTTAACAAACTCAATATACTCCAAAGGTCTATCCCTACTACAAATTTTTAAAAACTGGCTTTGTTACAATCAATAAAATATTCAAACCTAAAAACATCATCCCAGCTAACTATCACCACCATACCGATCAGTATCACTTTTGGTTAGACACCCTTACCATAATTTCATATCTCTCACTAAAAGGGGGGGATATACACACTATTTACTCAGATATACATATTCAGACACATGCTTACTCAGATATACAGTTTGACTCAAGTATATAGATATTTAGACACATATATTTATTCATATATATAGTTTCACTCAGATATATAGATATTCAAACACACAAGTTTACTTAGATATATAATTTGACTCAGATGTATAGATATTTAGACATATGTTTACTCAAATATATAGTTTGACTCAGATATATTGATAAACAAACACACAAGTTTACTTAGATATACATATTCATACATATATGTTTACTCAGATATATAGTTTGATTTTGATATAAAAATATTTATATACATAATTACATTACTCAGATATCAAGTTTGGGGGCATGATGCAAGGCACATGCCCTTGATCTTGCAGGGATTCACCAGAGCATACATATGGAATGGCAAGTTATACCTTTCTCTATGTTCAAATTACCAGGTTACACTCAGATGTCACCAAGATGTCACCAAGGTGTCACCAGTATTTCACCAGTTTGAGTCACATGATCATTTGTAGTAGTTGATCCATAGCCTTCCACTAGACCCAGATTATGTGGGTTGAGCAATAGTTTTGACCTCTAATTTTAGTTTGCATTTTCAAATTCAGTCAAGATATCATAGTGGGGAAAATAAGCCTTTTTCTCCATATTTCTAGATTGCATACTCATATTCAGTCTAGATATCAAAGTGTGGGTAAGCAGGCCTTGTTTCTCCACATTTTTAGTTTACATACTCAGATTCAGTCCAAAAATTAGAGTGGGGGAAATCAAGCCTTGTTTCTCCATATTTTTAGTTTACACACTCAGATTCAGCCCAGATATCAAGGTGGGGGAAAAATAGTGTTTTGTTTCTCACTATTCAGATTCAATACAAGGGGCACCCACATTATCGATTTCCTCTTCATATACTTCATTCCATCTTTTGACCACTTCTTTGGCCAAGAAGAAGGCTAGGTCTGGATCACATATGCATAGATAAGTACAGGTACACATTCCTCTTTATCTTTTAATATAGTACTTTCATTTCATTTCACTACTATAATAAAAGGGGGGAAATGTATATACCCTAATTTGGTCAAGCAATAGCAAGTACTATGTATTTTATTGCTCCTATGATTATAGCCCTTATTCACATGGTTATTTGGGTCTTTTGGTCTTTCTTATGTCTTTTTCCCCTATTTTTTAAACCCCTGTGGTCTTGAGTCATCCCCCCCCCCCAAAAATAGGAGACCCTAGCCTATTTTACCTGGTCTTAACTCTATTTTGGGACCTGAGGACACTAGTGCCCTTATCTAGATAGTAGCACCATGTGGTGATAGTGTCCATAATTTGGTGTTATTTTCCAACTTATTTTTGTTTTGTTTTTTTAGGTCCTAACTCTCCCTTGAGCCTTCTCTTATGTATTTATATGTATTTTGCATCTTGTTGTCCATCGAACAAGGTCTTACATTCAAATCAAATTTCCTTCTACATAAAGAGCCTTATAAGGCATTTCACATCTAGCACATACTATTGTAGTACATAATTACATAAAATTAGTTAATATTATAGCTCAGCACACTGCATGTTACTCAGCTATCACATCTAGACTTGCATGTTTGATCAAAGAAGGGCCTAAATGAGAGTCATTCTAGCATACCATGTGCATTGATTATGCACATTACCCAAGGGACAACTACATGCAATCTGAGACCCCTAGCATTGGGGTTAATGTAGACAATATCTAGGACAATAGGGGTTTTATCTTATGTGATCATAATATCCCACAACCAAATTTTTTCCTTTCTTTTATATTTGATATGGTTGTTGTTTCATGTGTGTGCATCTGTTCACTAGGGTTTTGAAAGATATTCATGCAAAATAGTGACACATATGAACTTATAGAAGTCAAAAAATCACTTACAAGTCCTTCAAACTCTCCCATAGCATTTTTTAAAGTTTCAAGTAGCTCTTCTAAGAAGGACACTAGCGTCATAATTGGACACTAGTGCCACATGGTGTTAATGTCCTCATAAAGGCACTACTTTCTGAAGTCTATTTTCAAATATAGTCATAGAATGAAATATATTTGGTTGAACTCCAATCCTTTTCTAGCCTCTTAAGTCACATAAATACCTATTTTGATCCAAATAAGTACATTTTCTATACATCTTTACTATTTTTGGAAGAACTTATCAAATTGACTATTTTGTGTATTTATTTCAAGTTATTGCTATACTCAATCCTTTAACAACCTAGGATTTACATCTACTAAGTCCTAAACAATTAAAACACCTTCAATATAAAAATATTACCTCATAGAGGAATCACACAACATATACTTTAACAATAGTTGCAAGTACTTTAGAGCCAATTATTGATTCACGCTTGAAGAGATTTTCAATAGATTTCATTTTCATTCCTTCCATTCCAAAAAATATCAAAAATTTTCAGATGTTCAATGATGACCAGCATATTATTGACTTTATCACTAACATAGATGTGTTTGAATCCAAAATCATTGATGAAGTTGATAGATATGACATTGAGCTAGATGAGGGCATTATGAAACTGAAAAAAAGCAATCTCCCAAAAGGTATGGTCTCTTTATAAATATTGTTTGACATGGACTATCAACATGAAAGAGAAAAGGCAGCGCCTTTAAAAGGTATGATGCATGAGCCATGTAATATTGAGGATGTAAATGATTCAAAGAAAGAAGTTTTAGGCACAAATTGTACTAAAATGTAAAATATTGAACTTTCATAAGCTTTGAAATACTACAAGGATGTGATAGCTTGGATTTATGAAGACTTGAATGTATTTGACACTTCCATTTTTACTCATACTATTCCTTTTAATTCAGGAATTAAGCCATTTCATCAAATATAGAGGCATGTGAATCCTTTGTTAAAACCTTTAATATTCAAGGAAGTACAAAATTTATTATCATTCAAGATTATATTTCCTATTAGACACTCTACGTGGGTGGCTAACCTTGTTCCCATGTGGAAAAATAGTGGAGAGATACACTTGTGTAGATTTTAAGAATATGAATAAAGCATTAGATAAATATAATTACCCATTGCCATCATTGGATTAGGTGTTACAAATTTTGAATGGTTCACAAATAATGTCTTTTCTCAATGGAAATTCTAGTTATAATCAAGTGTCAGTGAACCATGAAGACAAGATAAAAATAGCTTTCACCACAAAAATGGGGAACTTTTACATACAAGAGAATGCCATTTGGTCTAGTCAATGTTGGTGTTACATTTCAATGTGCTATGGACATTGCATTTAAATGGTAAGTGTATTGTGATTTATATGGATGATTTAACCAGCTTTTCAAATAATCGAAGTTATCATGGGAAAGACTTGAGGATAGTTTTACAAAGGTGTAAAGAGTATGGTATCTCATTGAACCCAAATAAATATATATTTGGAGTTACTGAAGACAAGATTTTGGGTCATGTCATTTATTAAAGAGGCATATCCATAGATCCAAATTAGGTAGAGATAATTCTAAAAATTCCCTTACTTGACAGTAAAAAAGATTTGAAGTCATTCTTCGGTAAGATCAATTTTGTATGCAAATTCATTTCAGATTTTTTTGAGATAGTTATACCATTGAATAACATGTTGAAAAAATATACTAAAATTAAATGGACTAATGAAACACAAGCTACATTTTTTAAAATCAATATATCCATTGTGAATACTACAGTGCTAATTAGTCCATATTATGTGCATTCCTTTTATATTTACTATTTGTCTTAGAACATTCAAGTGTAGTTGTTCTAAAACAAAGAAAAAAATGGAGATGAGAGACCAATGCCTTCTATGAGATCCCCACTCAAAAATTTAGAACTCAGGGATTCTACTATTGATAAACAAGTATTTTATTTAATTAAGGTAATCAAAAAGTTTAGAAATTATATTTTATGTATCAAAGTGTTTGACATTGTACTTGATCATGTTGTCAAAGTAATGTTCATGTTAAAATAGATGGGTGAATGTAGAGGTAAGTTGGTGACTATTTTACAGGAATTTGATTTAGAAGTTCAATGAATGAAGTAGTAAGAGGTCAAAGACTAATTAAAATGATGGCTAAAGTTGATTCTCAGATTATATGTCAATAGTACATAGTGCAATCCATCACCAATGATGAGTGGTATCAAGACATAGTTTATTACTTATTGAATAATAGTTGTCCTTAGTATTTGAATTTGACTCAAATAAGATCATTATATTTAAAAAGTAACCATTTCATAATAAAATCAGAGGTTTTAAACAAAAAAAATGAAGGTGTTTACCTATAATGTCTAAATAAAGGTGAATCAACTGAAGTACTTAAATATTTTCATAAAAAGTATGGAAGCAGCAATGCTTCATATAATGCTACAGCTCATCAAATCCTCCAAGAAGGATACTATTGGCCACATATTTTTAAGAATGCCCATGCACACATGAGGAGTTGGCATACATATCAAGTCATAGCACATAAAGAACGTCTTCATGTTATACCTTTGTCGCCTTTTATTGAAGTTTGACATTTTAAAAAGTGGGAATTAGACTTTGTTGGAGCTATCAATGTCAATTCATCAACTAGACATAATTTTACCTTGACAGCAACTAACTATTGTACTCATTGCACTAAAGCTCAAGCTTTTAAAAATTGCACAACTAAAGTGGTAATCAGCTTCCTTGAGGAGCATATCATCATTGAGTTTAGAATGTCATTTACACAGTCTGTGATAATGGTCATGCATTCTCTTCCTTTTAATTCATAGAATGGACATACACTAATAAGGTAACCCTCAAGTGTTCTTATAATTATTATCCACAATACAATGGTGTGGTTGAATCTATAAATAAGAATTTGTTTTTTATGATTAGAAAAAATTAGATATAAATCTTGGAGATTGTCATAACATGTTGAAATTTGTATTTTGGGATAACAGAATCAGAGTCAAGTCATCCTTAGGCACTTCTCCATACCATTTGGTATATGGTCAAGAACTAGTCTTTCCTTTGCATTTAAAAATCCCTACTTTACAATTCATGACATATTATCTTGAAGATAATGGTTGGATTGAAGCTAGGCTCCTTAACCTATTACAATCAAAATAAACAAGAGATATAGCCTTATTGCACTTTAGCAAACATCAAGAAATTGTGAATAGATGGTTTGGAAAGAGAGCCAAAATAAAAGCCTTTAGGATTGTTGATCTTGTTTTGTTATGGGACAAAGCTCATGAGAAAAAGAGACAACACAATAAATTTGATGTAATTTAGGTGTGTCCATTCCAAATTTTTAAGATTTTAGGTGAGAATGCTTGTGGGCTAAAGATTTTGACTGGTAAGGATGTTCTACTACCTATTAATAGATAATTCCTCGAGCACTATTTCCAAGCATGAGCTAGCCTCTTGTCGCCTTGTACATAATTTATGTTTTTGTTTAGTTTGTTGTTTTATTTGTTGTTTTGTTTTTGTTTGTTGTTTTATGTGTGTTTATTGTACATAGTTATTGGTTTGCCTTCAACCTTTGCCTTAATTTTGGTTTTGTTTGGTCCTAAGTCAAAGTGGTACATGAAAATCATGAAATAGAAAGGGATGTGTTAGTAATAAACCTCAATAATGTTTTGTTGTTTAAATAGTATACCTATTTTGTTATGTTAGATTCTATTTGTGAATTTAGTTTCAAAGACTTGCATTGTTGCATATACTAAATCTATTCATGTTCTGATAAGTTAGGGTAAATTGTTCGACTTCTAAAAGATATTCTCTCAAAACCTTACACCAAATACACTTAAATTTATTTCTAGGTTTACGTGGGTGAAATAGTTGCATCCAAGATCTAGAGTGAAAAATCTATAATTTTACCCCTTGTTTGTCATGGTGATTATCAATCTATAATTGAGATGGTAAAAAAAAACTGTTGAAAATACTCAATCTTTATTGGTGATTCAAGTAACCTCCATTGGGGTTATGGAAGTTTGGTTGGCAATAGAGCAAGGTTTTGAGTGGGATTACAGATAACTCTATCGGAGCTATAAATGTTTAGTTGGCAGTGAAATAATGTCCAAGTATTTTGTCTAAAGATAAAATTAACTAGTTTGATGGTCTCAGCTATATTAATTAGCCTTTATAAATTCTATAAAATTAATAAAAAATCATTTTCACACATTGGTCAATGTGAGTATCTAATTTTATCTTTCAATCATTCCCTTCCTTGTTCTTTCATCAATTTTTTCATGTTTTATGCATTGTTTAAGACAAATTATGGGTTCATAAACATGTTTATGCATTTTGAAATACTCAGGGGTGTTTTCCAACAGAGTCTCTATTTATTGTTGCTTGAAACACACTCTAATTTCACCTTGAGAAATAAGATAAACTCTTCTTTTTACTTTGGAGCTTGATTTCATGAATTGATTCAGTTTGCTCTTTGTGTATGTTTTAGTTGTTGACCTAATTTTTAAAAAGTCCTTGTCAAGTTGCAATTGTGATAAGGTATTGACTTTATTTTCATTACTTAGTCTAAATTTAAAATGTCTTTTGTAATAACTTGGGCCAAATAATTTGCAATTGAAGATCCATTGATATAGTTATTTGAGTTTGCATAGATAATAAGTCTCAATCCATTTTCACTAAATGTTCTGAAATGTACCTAAATATTTCATTTTGTAGTCTATTTCAACTTACATTAAAATAAATTACCTAATTTTTTCAGGTTTTCATGATCTATTTTCTAATAATCTAGTCCTTATTTACCCCTTTATTGAATAATAATAGTTGGGTATTTTTATGGTTTCAATTTGAGTCTTAGTCATTTTTCAAATAATGGGTTGGTTTTAGCTTCAAGTTAAGACAGGATTGTTTCTCATGTATGAGTTTGTTTCCTTTAGTCTTTTCTTTTGTTTTGACTTAGTTTCTTTTACCCGAGGTTCAAACTTAAAAACAAATGGCTATGTTAATTTTCTCTGGACTAATAGTAGTTGAGCTTCCTTAAGAGTCCCCAAGCAAGCGAAGAGTGGATACTTGTCATTCACTTGTTTTCCCAGGACTTTCTTTTGCCTTAGTCATTTTTTTGAATCCTACAGGTAAGCGGGATCAGGGTGCATGACACAAGTCCATGTTCCCACTTCCTTGGACCCTTTTTAAACTTATTTGACTAACCATAGATCCTTCGAGCAACTAAGATTTGAACAAGTGTTACAATCCTAGTTACTTGCTTCTTTCCAATTTCTAGATCTACAAGCCAAGCCCTTCAACCTCCTAGATAAGCAAGATCACACCACATGGTGCGATCCAATTTCTCTAGGCCCCGGGTTGGTCAATATACTTCCTAATGATAGTCAATCCTCTAGATGCTTGGGATACAATCTTGTTTCTCTGGGTCCTCAGGGTGGTCTGTATCATTTCGAGTCGCCCATTGAGCCCTAGATGAAAAAGATTTGGTTGTGTGTCAAGATCTCATTTCACTGGGATCATACAAGTCATCAGTCCAAATATACAGCCAAGGATGCCCCAAATGAGCAAAAAGATGTCATGCGGCATCAACTTCCAATTGGGCAATGCATTGGCATCTACGTCAGCGTTTCATTTACTTAAAATTGGTGGTCATATGGCCCGTCAGGACCATCATAGACCTAACATGCTTTTTATTTTAGACCTAATTGTTCAAAGTACTAAAATATATTGATTTAGAACCTAATTTTATTACTTAAAAGGATTGAAAGGTTTTAAATTGACTAGTTTTGTTGTTCTTTAGATCTAAAGAATTTGCCCATTTATCTGATTAAATAGATTAATCTTTGGCATCCAAACTTGGAGATACTGTGATCAAATTACTATGAATTCTCAACAAATAATTTAGATTAATCTTTGTCAAAAACTCCATTTTCAATTGCTATATTTTTTAATTTTGTCGTCTTTTACTTCAAATCTTGTACCTTAGTCAATTTTCATGAACTTTGAGATCTAACGGCGAGTCTATGAATTTGAACTTTAATAGCTAGTCTTTTTATTTGAAAATCTAACAGTCATTTTCTACCCACATGTCCAGATTCACTAAGTGGTCACCACTTGTCAACATCTCGGAGCTCTACAACTTCGAAATGTTTCAGGGTCATGCCACGTGGCATGATCCCACTTCTTTGGGCCTTATGGATGATCAGAACAAAGCAGACAAGTAATAAACCTCCTCGATGAATAGGATTATGCCATGTGGCATCATCCCACTTCTCCATAGCCATAAACAAATGAGAGTAGTATGACATAGTCGAGATTAGGTGAGTCCTTGGGATAATGCCACATGGCATGATCTTGGGACTCTAGGACAATCAAAGCATGGAACAAGGACTGAAGACCTGCAAAGCTCTGGGTGAGCGATATTTTTTCACTTATCAATATCTCGCTACACCAAAGTCTAAAGAAAAGTCAGGGCTCAACAAGATGCAAAGCACCGAGGAATTGACATGTGGTTGAGTCCCTACATATCAAGGACATGTTGGTTTTTTCATGTAACAGTGAGAGGACACATTAACCTTCCCAAGGCTAATACGTGGATCTCCATGAATAAATTTAAAAGCTAAAATGACATGCATTTTGCCTTTTTTGCCCATCTAGCTCATCAAAATCCAGGAATTGGACTATGATTCCAATCAAATTTTGTGCATTCATTGAATATCTCTTTGTCAAATGCAACAATGATCGTGGAAACAGATTCCAAAGTAGACCAGATAGTGGATTGAATCAAAAAAATACCAAATAATCAATATCAAATATATGAGAGATAGCAAGACAAAAGTGTCTTAATCAAGCATGATCACCACCATGAAGTGTTTGATTAAAAAGAAGTATTCACAGCTAGAAAGTAAAACTAGCACAAACATTTAATACATTAAAAATCGATCAAAATAAAAATAAAATTCATTCAGACCTATGTGGCTTTAAATGATGCATTAGTCCAATATTGTTGTGTTACCATTATTTTAGAGAAAATGATATACTCAAAAGAGACGTTGTTACTTTGATGATAGGCATACATTGAATTTGTCTTAGTTGGGACCTTTGATTTAATGTTTGTAACCACCTAGTTGGTGGCTTAGATTATTGAAAATCTATATAAATCTAGCAATATGATAGAATTAAGGGTTGATTGATTAGTGTTAGAGAATTATAGTAGAGGATTGGACACTTTTGTTCTGTAATTTATTGTTTTTTAAGTTAGTTTTTCTTGTGAGCAATGTTTTTGTGAAGCATTTCCTATAATTCCCTTGATTTTGGTTGATCCAAACATTGTTTTTCAAGTAAATATCCAACAAATTGAAAGGTATTAAAGACTATTGCTCAATATTTGTGCATGTATATGGTGATTTTGTCCATATTTCTTCATAATTGAATACCTCAGACGCATGCATCATTTGTGTTCATGGTTGTGTGCATATTGGTCAAGCAATGGATTGGTTTCATGGAGATCATCTAAGTCAAATGAATCAGAATTGTTCTAACTACAAAATAGACTTACATTTTCTTCGTTACCCTCATCTTTTGCTATTTTTATGCATCTATTAGAGTAGGTAGAATAGATCTGAAGTTACAATCCATGTTTACAAGCTTTATCTTGATTGCATATCTTATTGTTGATGATGCATTGTTGAATCCATATATGCAATGAATAATTATTGAATCAGCTACATCTTAGTGACATTCATTTTTCTTATTGTATAAGCAATTGATCCACAGAATCACACATATCATTTATCAGAGTTTATTCTAAACAGGGTCCATTAAATGGAACAATTTTACATCAACTATTGAACTACCCTGCAAGCCAAGACCTAGCAGTAGTAGACCTTGGGGAGATTTTGTCTCCTTTTAGGATAGGTTAGGTGGAAATACACCCTACCTAAATTAGTGTGATAAACAACCCATCAATGGGACCTATATCGATGTCTCCTCTACCACCTCCTTTCCCTTAACTTCCACAAGGGGTAACTCTCTTGCGTTGTGTGACCTTAGCCAATTCTTTGTTAATTGTGACCTCTATAGACAACAATGTTGTAATCACAATTATTTTCTTTGGGATATTCCCCAAAACTTCTCCAATACTTTTTATTGACCTATATATGCAGGCTAACTTCTCACTCTTTCCGTCCACCACATTGTTTATGGGTGGGTCTATCTCCCTTCCATTGTCATCAGATTCATTGCATGTGTCTCTTAGACTTTTTCCATCTCCCAACAATGCTAACTTCATTAGCATTGGACCATCTACCCCCTTTGTGTGCACCTTTACACATCTCATCCCTAAGGATCGGCGTAATGACCGTTCCAAATAATTTGTTGTTACTACATATGGTAATTTAGCCTATGCCAACAATCATCCACTCATACCAATGTGCCTCATCAAGGTTTAGTGTGTCATTACCTTGAATATCACAAACCCCTTATATGCCTCCGATGTATGTGGTGGAATTCTAAACTTATATTCGATCATCACCAACACCCCCTTAAACCACCCTTTTATCATCTTCCGATGATCTCCTACGATAACTATCCCTTTGCAGCGAAACTTGAAGAACCTCCTAATGCCATTCATACTTCCTACGCTTAGTGACCCAAATCCCCTTTCTTTTCACACTCCAAACCCATGGATAAAAATCACACTAAGTATGCACCATATTGGAAATCAACTCCCTCATGCACTACAAACCATCTTCTTCATGCACCATAAGAGCCTATTTTCTCCCCTTCCAACCACTAATTTTGAGCTATGTCCTCATGTGCACCATTTCCCTTATCTAAATCTTATCAGAAGCTCTTGATTTACTCTTCCTTTCTATGTTGTGTGACCCAGTGTCATTTGTATGCACTTTTTTCTATCTACAAAAAGTCGTTAAGAGGCAGTTTTTAGATACTAAGTTATACCTCAGAACTTAGGCGTCTAGCCTAAAAACTCACGAGGGTCCCACTCGACTTGCCCAACTGGATTTACAAACTTCATCTGAAGAACTTTGCATGACTTGCGCATGTGAATCCATTCTTTTTGCATCATTTTTATTGCTTTTTCTTATTACATGATTTTCCACTTTTACAGCGTGATAAAAATTTGAAGAAATAATTCACTTATTTTGCATAAAGAAATATAACTACGATAAAACAAACTGCAAAAATCAAACTATTGTAGAAAGCAAAGAAATGTTCTTGGTGAAAATTCTTGGCTACCAACCTTATTATAGCTCTCCCTTATTACAATGTAAAAAATTCATACTCTACTTGCATCCACCCCTGCAAGTAAAGCTACCACCTGGAGGCCATTGTTCTTTGGAACCCATTTCTATGTAGTAATCCATCAAATGCATGCCTTGTGCAATGCTTCATAGGGATTTGGTGACTCCACTGCTGGTTCCTTGGAGTTATGTGCATCAGTTCTCTGTGTTGCATTCAGCCCCCCTCTTGCACTCAATGTGTAATTATTTATCCTCTATTTCCATTGGTATTGGATCTTCATATGTATGTTCATGGTCTATTCCTTGGATCCCGCTCTCCTCAATTTCCCTCTTCATGGCAAACGTCCATGACCTTCTCAAAGTCTAGTTTCTTTTTTTCTTTAGAGTCCATTGAATTTACTATTGTCATATTACTTAGTCCCTGAGTCGCATGGCTTTGCTCACTACCCACTTATTTCTTTACCCTACATGTTACTCCATTTACCTTTTTTGATTTCTTCTAATTTTTAACACTCGGTACTCAATATTGTCTCTTTGCTTGTGCAAGAGCACATCGTAATATGCCTATCCTTGCTCTACCTTTGTGTGGGTTGCCTTTCTTTACTCCTACACAATTCCTTCCCATAATATTATATGATTCTTATATCCATCTTGCACATGCCAAACTCGAGGAATTGGCTTCTCCAGTTTCCCAATCAATTTCATCCTCTTCTAGTAATTCTTCTGCTTCAACGCTTTTTGCGGATAGTTTGTATAATGTATTTTTGTCTTCTTGTGAATCTACACTCTCCACATATGTGGTATTAAAATTTTCATCTAAAGGAATTACCACCCTCTACTCATTATTCTCAAAACTCTTGTAAGTTGCTTAAATTGCATATCTCCCCCGTTGGCATAACACCATGGTCTGCTCAGCAAGGTTGGATAATTGTCCCCTTCAGCCATCTCTCTGACTTCAAAATCAGCAACAAATGAGACTCCTTATATCTCCAATTGTGCATTTTTCAATGTGCCAATTTGTTTTGCCTTAGGCTTATTATCCATGTACAATACATTCTTAGAATAGACCAACGGAGGTCTCCCCATTTGAATCCATATGTCCTCCATAAAAATATTGTCCTATGTGCCAATGTGAACAAAGATATTCCCCATTTCAAAATCCTTGATTTTCCCATTGATCAACAATTCTTGGTCATACATAGGGTTGTGTGTCAAACAAGTTCCCTTTACTTTCAATTGTTATGGGTTTCCCCATACTTTGTTGAAGCCAAGTCTTTAGCAAAGGTATTACTCCCTCAGTTTCCAACGATGAAAGGACTTCAACAAATTCCCCTACCTCAATTGGCTTTGGTCCCCCTTTGTTTCCATCGTGCCTCTGAGCTGCTGTGAACTCTTTCGTAGCTTTCACTTCCCCTTGGAGGCTTTGAATGGCCTCCCTAGATTCCATGACGATTTTTTGCCCTACAACATTTAGTGCTCTTCCAGTTTTTTCTTTGGTCTATAGATATTTTTTGTTTTTATTTTATCTGCATACATCATCACACCTTGCCTTAAGTAGGCACCTCGCCCTACTGCCTCTTGTGCCTATATTGATGCATGTTCCCTTTGTATAGCCTCTTTTGTCCGTACACATATCTTTGTTGTTCTTGATTTACTGATCATTCCAATTCCCTTTTGTACTTTTTTCAGCGAGGATCTTTTTGTGCAAGTCCTCACAATCTTTTGTTATATGTTCCCCTTCGCAATTGGTACAAGTTGGAATTTTGGATACCGCCTTTGATCATGGTCGAGCACACCAAATTTGAAACATGTGCCCCACGCTCGGACACCAACTCTTTCTTGGCCCCTCCATCCACAAGCTCTACCCCTTCCATATTCCTATCCATGTCCTTGTGTGATTGTAGTTTGCCTAAGCTCATGAGCTCTTGCTTTGTGCCACGTTTCAACAATTCAATAGTTTTCAATACCATGTGTTTTAGCCTGACAAACTCTACACCAACACACCAACTTGGTTTACTTCATTTTTCTTAACAATGGGCATTTTTTGGTCTCGTGACCCCTTTGCCACACTTTGCAATACTTCATCACTGCCTTAACCTTCTTTACATTATAGTCATTTTAGGTGTGCTATTCACACTCTATACACCATACTCTTTTGTGTGCTTCAGGCACAAATCCCATGGTAGTAAACTTATGTATCTCTCATGCCATAGTTGATCATTGTGCCTCTAAAAACAAGCTCATCCTTGTGTCAAACCCTCCAGAAACTTCCATTTTCAAAACTTCTTCCAATGTATCTCGTGGATCAGCGAAGTACTTCACTCCCAATCGTCTCTAGAATGGAGCTAATAATCCGCTATGAGCCATTGCACATGTTGAAATGGATGTAGTTCATATAATATTTTAGACAAGATGTCTTGAATCAAGTGTCATAAGCACGCACTCTTTGTATCCCCTTGTTTTATTTCTTTCAGTGCTGAAAACTTTGTTGTTCAAACTTTGAGATGTAGAATTCTTTGAGGAACATTGCCTTAGGACATCGAAATCCACCACCACTTGGTTAAAATCAAATTTCCTATGCCAAGTATGGGCTTGACTTATCAAATTTGTCACAATTAGACTAGATTTACTTTCTAGTGACACTACACCCTTCGCACGCCATGCAATTTTTCACTTGTGTAAGTACTTTGTCACAACCTCAATTCTAATGTATCCCAATAACTTAGTCGTATCATAGTACCATTGTTGTGGCATCATTTGGGGTTGTGTTGGCACATTAACTCTCACATTTGCATAGGTACATAACTACTTGGCACAGTCCTTGCAATAGGACCAACTATGTTATGAACAACATTAGGTTTCTATCATCTGGGCGGCTACAATAGTTTGCCTCGAACCTAGCCAGTTTACTACCTCTAGTGTCACACTAGCACTTGTCACAATGTTGAATTTTAGGGTGGTTCCACTCACATCATCTCCTATTGAGGCAAAACCTACACACATCATCTTCTTTGTGTCTCCAATTCCAAACGTTGTGATCCCTTGTTTTGGCCACTTTTGTGCTACCTTCCCCTTGGAATGTGCATTCTCCGCTTGTAAATCCACAATGTGCAGCATGCTAGTACTTAGAAACTGATTGAGAGTACTCGTTGCTTTTAATCAACTATTCTCCCTTCCTAAGAATGCAATTGTGTGTTGACATCAACGTATTGTTGACTCCAGCGCAAATCTTCTTGAGAACCTGCAAACACTTCCTCCTCTTCTGGGACCTCCCTAGTGTCAATATTTACTGGATTTTCACTTAAGGAATTATTCCACACAATTCTTCATCCATAGAGCATCTCATACTATGCAAGTCACTTGATAGCCCTACATGTTCTTCGTAGGCTTCACCGACATCTTCTCGATCTGACTTACCCGCTCTCCTAGGGTCCTTGGCCGCAATATATCTACGCAGCTTTATTTCCCTTTCTATTATACCCCTCCAATCTCCTTACGTTTCCATCTACAAATTCCAACCCTTGCCTTCGTCTACAATAGCTAAGTCTTAACACAATGAAAGATTTAGCCTTCCATTTCCAATTTTGCTAGTCCCAAATCAATTAAAAACATCTTAATGTGCAATGGTAGCTCTGCGATAGACCCCCTTGGGTTACCGCAAGAACTCAAATTTCTCTACTTCTAAGCACGTACATGTAGACACAAAACTCTAGGATACAACTATTTAAGGCTCTGTTACACTATACATCTACAACATATGTCCATAATTTGTCAATCTTCTTCAGAATTATGTGTTTGTCCAATGTATTCATCAACCAAGCCTTCTACTTCTAGTGGTTGCAAACGTTGTGATCCATGCAAGTGTACTAAAAACTCAATAAAGAACACCTCATACAATTCAATGCCCAAATGATCGTGAACCCGTGTGTGAGGGTTTTCATTCCCTCTGCTTTCGACTTCACCACAGAGTCAATCCTTTGCTTGTGAAATCAACTCTCGATCCTTTCAAGAGTAATATCATCTAGTTGTCATTAGCGATACACGGTCTTCATGATCACGCCAAAATTGGACGAGGTCCCAACAACATAACCAAAATATTTCCATCAAAAATAAACTTCTTACACAAAAGGACGAGCTCAATCAGTTCTTGCACCAAGACTCAACGACAAGAAGTAGAACAAAGCACCACTTGCACTGGGATTGTCAACTACACATTAATGTGTAGAAGCCTCACCCAAAGTCTAAGCAAGGGGTCCCCAGAATGCTCATGATAAGAAAGTAGCGCAATAATGGAGATTGGTAATTACAAGGACTAGATAAAACCCTAACTTTCCACTATACACAATCATTCACAACTCATACAATATACAAGATGCACAAAACCATGCCCTTCTTTTATTAATCAACGTAAAGTACATATGTCTTCTTGACTCATTAAGCAATACAATTATGAAGAATACGAAGTTACAATCACTTTTGCGCTAAAATACTGCACGAAGCCCTTGTGAACCAACCACTGCTCTGAATTATTCGGTGCTCTTAACCTTGCCCCTTGCAACTCTATTACAAATGAGGTGCCCATGGAAAGTTTTTATAGGATACCAAGAACACCTCAGCGTTCCCAGTTGGCAAGAGAATATTCTTTGATTCCATCTAGAATTACACTGGAGATCTCTAGTTGGCAATGCATTGTCACGCACCACAAGTATCCAAAACCTCCTCCCATGTGCTTCCTCCCTGGCCCCAACCTACATCATCCGCAACCATGCACTGGTTAAGAACATGTGTCTGCTTGTGTACCATTGATTTGCAACTTTCGACCATGTGAACTCATCCTCACCTACATAATCGCAAGCCATTTGTCTTAGGCTTGCCCCGTCCTTAATTAAATCTTGTGCATGGGTCCTTCTACACGCATGGCCAAGCATATGAATGTGAGAACAGTCTTGGTGCCTTTTTCTGAGATCAACAAATATAATATGCTTTTGATTACCAGTTTGGATCAATGAAGCTGAAAAGAAAAACTATCCACCTTGATCTCAATTACAATTGTAATACTAAAACAACTACATTAGAGTCCATTCATTGAGTTCAAAGAGACATGTTGCATCTGTAAAGGTTGAATGGCTAATTTCTCTTGTACTTTCCAAAGCTAACAAATGTGCAAAATATGTATAGTAAATTTCTATGCATGATGACTGCAAAAGCATTAAATTTCATGTCATACAGTAATGTAAACAGTCCAGATTCTAACCTTAATTGACAATTCAATAGCACAATGAGAACCGAGTAACCCACCAATGCTCTGGAAAGTTACAGCGACAAAGATTCCATGCTTGAATTTCTCATGCTTTTTGGAGCTGTCAAATGCCCAAAATATGTAAATTTATATATGCATCATATTTGCAAAGATTGATGTAAAGAAATCAACAGTAGTCCACATATGTGGGTTATTATAAGTTAACTAACAATAGTCCACACCTATTTGTAACCCAGATTGACGATACAAAGGGGGCCAGGATAAAGGTTTCCTCATTTTCTCTCCACAGATGACAAATCTAGCGATCCCCGTACTGAATACAATACTGGTATTTAACAGAAAACACCAGAAAATGTAGGATTGATGCCACATGGCACATGCAGACAAGAAGTCCCATGAGCGCAGTTTCTAAAATACTCTATTGGACATCCAAGTCACACATATTAGGAACTTCAGAAACCTATTCACAGTTCTGTTCATAGACGTATTCACAATTATGCCCATGGACCTTATTGCTGAACATTCTAGCACAGTTCCATGCAAAGAAGTACAGATATCCTCTGCCAGAAGATATAGGCTGTAAAATCACTATAAGTTAGGCTCATCTTCAAAAGGTCTTACAAATTTTGTAAATTCTTGTTGGACCATCTCACCCCCATGCAAAGGATCAAAGCCGCATTTATAAAAGCTGCATTGAAACCAAGTTGAAATCAATCATGAGTGTTTTAGTGCACCATTCAAAACGAGAACAATCTAAGAGATCGAGAAAGGGTTAAAAAAAAAAAAGCTTTCTAATGCAGATGACCATATCAGCATACCTTCCATCTGTACCTACAATCAGGACGGTATTCTTCTGAGCCCCAAATGCAACAACTGCCTGTATTTCCTCTGGCAAGTGGAATTGAGCAAATGACCATTCCGAACTAAAGTAACTGGGAAGAACTCCTAGGTAGGATGCAACCAAAGAGATTAAAATTAGACCATTTTAAATCTTCTACAAAAAATCTGATATCAATTGTTAAGTGCAAGATGCAACCAACAACAAAGTTTAAGACACCTTTCAAGCAAATCATAATTATAATAAAAAACCTTGTTTTACCTTTCATGAAAGAGAGACTTGAACTAGGGTTAGTAGCAAGAAAAGCAGCCGGGTCAGAGTCTGATGCACAACTGTTATTGCCTTCACCAGCATCATCCTTTGGAGATTGGTTAGATGCCAAACGAGCAACATCTGCACTACTGTCTTGGGACGTAAATGCTCGAAGCCCAAACACATGCACTGTCCCTTTGTCACTTGAAAGCGCAAGCCACTGAGCATTGGAAGAAAATGCCAAACTATATATCTGGGCTCTATCTGATCCCCGCCTCAACTGCAGACATTAATTTCCAGTCAACTGCTACTGCCATGAACTAAAAACTTAAGGTAAAAAGGCTGCATATGCCTCTTTTTTTAAAATCCATATTTGACTTCATATTTGTAAATCTATCAGCCCAATCATACAGTTTATGGCCCAGAACTTGGGTTTTAAATTAATAAAATGTGATTTTATTAAAATTAAAATACCTCGGAGGAATCATCATTGAATATTAAAATGAACTTAAAGTCTAACCATGATAGACGAAGCCTAATTTAATATAGAGGATCTTAAGACCCCAATATGATAAGAAAGCCTTCATATATAAACATTAATGTAAGTCTAAATAAGCCAAGATAAATGAAAGATGCTAGGAGAGACCCTCCTTGGCCTCTTGGCTACTAAGATGCGCCATCAAACCTCCATTTAAAAATTAAAACTCAAATGCACTCTGATGATAGAAACTAGTAGCTGTTTTTGAAGCGTTGGATTATGCACAGTAAAGGCCAACCTCTAAGTTTTTATAACTATCAACTCCCTGTAGATGATAGCTCATAAATGCACTACAGAATTACTCCTTAAATCATTGTCCTGTAACATTAAATATTCGCCTTTATGAGCAGCCTGCTGTGCTTGCTATTTTTCTACTGCTCAGGAAAGAACATCGTGGTTTTAAGAAGGTGACTTAATGCAACAGGAGAGCAATAACACCATTTATTTGAAGGTATAGCCATGCATTTATATAATTTTCCAAAGAAGGTCACCTGCGATATCATTCATGCTGCTTAGCAATTTCTATTTGGAGGCAAAACAGACTGCTATCAAACTTTGTGTTCTGCCCCAACTGCTCCGCAATAATAACTCTAAATGAGAAAAATTCCATTTGCGGCACTATTGGGCTAGCTTCAATGCCAGTTACCATTGTTTTTTGTCCGTTAGGAATTATACTTATGTCAGAGTCTTTGTATATTTCTTCACAGTTTAGGCATTGATATGATTGATTTTCAGTACCGTGCCACCCTCTTATATTTACAAGTTCGATTGTGGCTGAATATTTCACAGCCAATTTACAAAACTTTTATCACAATGAATTCTCTGTCAAGCATTCCAGTAAATCCAGCAACCAAAAAACATATTTCACGTTCAATAGCTTGTATTTTCCAATTAGATGTGAAATACAAAATATGACTAGTATATAAATTTGAATGGTCTGAATTCTGCATAGATCTATATTGTATAGTCCTGATTGAATGCGTATCATTAAGCCATAGCTACAGCTTCATTGGCCGATGATTGATTATGGCAACAGGTAGAAAGAATAAATGAATACATGTCAACAAAATAGCTAAATGAGGTTTTGATGACTATTTAAGTTGCAGGGGGTTCAAGAGAATCCCCCTTAAGTTGGTTTATAAGGCTACAACCCAAGGGTTTTGCTCAACTCCGAAATCCAACCATAAATTTTGTCCCACTAAGAAATGCTGCCCCATGGATTTGATATGCATATAAACTCTGTGCACTAAAATACAACCATACTGACCCCTACAACTGTGTCATTACCCTTGGCTATGGAGAATGTGATTTACAGCTATGAACGATCAATATGGTGAATATGTAATTATGCTCTGCAGTGGAGATGGGCAGCTTCCATTGTCTTTTGATAACAAGAAACCCTATTGCATGAGGGAAGAGCTATGCTATTTGGAATATCCCAATATTTATTCCTAACCTCAACACATGAGGGAAGTGCTACGCAATTTGGAATAACCCAACATTGACTCCTAACCTCAAGTTACAAGTCTCTAGCATGAAGCAAAGACGTCTTGCATCCGGATAAATATGGATAAGTGCATGGAATACAGGTGAGCTACTTATGCCAGTTGCAACGACTGTAATTAGCATATACTGTTAGTTGAGGATCTCTGCTGGGAGGTTGTGGATGCCTCAAATCACTTCCCTAAAGTCATGGGGAAAATGAATATACATTGCAAGCTTAATAATCCACTATCCTTTGTTGACTGAGCGTAGTCGCCTTACACACTATCCTATAATGCCATTCTTTGTCCTCATGTGTTACAGGTACAAAGGAAATCAGTCTTTTACATTCCAAAACTAGCCCTGCATGTCATTGATTAAAAAATTAGCTCTGCCTGCTTGCCAACCCACTATCCCAATGTGCGTGTAATCATCATGAAGCCTCGAGTTTGACCTGATTTCTAAATATCACCTCACTTAAAATGTATCCCCAAGAAAAGTCCCATCCATGAAACTTGCTATCTGAGTAATCTCTTCAGGTACGTAGAAATCATGGTCAAAAATATTCAGCCTAAAAAAATATAGATCCTTCAAAATAAGAGTAGCCTAAGACCAAAAGGAAATCAAAACATTAGTAGGTAACACTATTTATAAGCTATCTACCCCGATGCTGACCTCCACTCCACTCCCAACTAATCATGTACCATAATGTCTCTCTCTCCCAAATCTAAGTTCCATCTCTTTCTCACATCCCACTCCCAACTACTTATATCCCTAAATTATCACGATAATTGCATGCTAGCACACATTCTAGTCCATATGAAAATAAAAAAGGCTACTTACAAAATCATGGAAACAAGGTGAGAAGCTAGGTTCCATGCTAAGGATGCCCTCCATAAACTCAGACGTCAAAAAATTAATGCCAAGAACATATACTGTAAACTATAGGCCATAATGACTTTGCACTTCACATTTATGCAAAAGTTAGTAACATCAACATAAAAAGCTTAACTTGCTGAAGCTTAGTCAAGCTCCACAACATTCCTTTGTCTAGGATGTATTACATTTACAAACAGACCAATGGTATATTGATGCACATAATTTTGCTCGGGTTGGTATCTTCCTCTCCAAAGCCAACACAATGGCTGTGCTCTTGAATCTAGGTTCCAATGATCTAGCCACTACCAAAGCTTCTTGCCATTGCGATTCTGTGTCATATAACACCTTATACAAGTACTCCAGCAATTAAAATATTCAAACGATGAATATTTCTTATTTTGATGTTGATACTTTTTACAATTTTGAAATCAAACTTGAGAGAGGATATGTATTTCTCCTAGCTTCAGGGATCTTTTGCAACGATTAATGAAACTTCTTGACAATACAATGAGACAACTCAACCCATAGTCCACTTAGTGGACTCAAATAAACGTGTTTGTATTCGATTGATGCCACCTATTTTTGCTTTTAAATCTACAATCAAATAACTCTGTAAAAACACTAACATCTTCGTTCTTGTCGGAAATATTCTGTTTTGTTCACGGTTTTCAACCAATATATTATCATCCTCTAAGATGTAGTTACGTAAGGTCGCATTATTGAAACCAGGAGATGTGTCTCCTAAGGCCTTTGATGCATCTCAGTGACGTTGATGCATCTTTGGTAAGGGAAATGGGTATGGGGATATCTACAGATATCTAGAGACACCACTCTGCATTTCTTGGCATCTCCCATGCCGTTTCCTCCATAGGACAGCCTTCTCCTCCCAAAAAACACCCAAAAAGATTGGCTAAATGTGACCCCCCACCACACACTACCCTCCCTAACCCTAGTTCACTCACCCTAATCTCATTTTATTCACTCGCAATTCACACAATCATTTGGCATTCACAAAGGAGAAAACACACTTGCACCAACACAAGGCAGTACACAACCTGAGTGGGCATTCCACAAAGGAGAGACCAAATTCCAGATGCTATAATGACATTCAACATATTCCAGCACAAATGTTTTTCAGATTCTTGAGGGTTGGGGGAAGAGTGACTTCTTATTTTAGATTTATATCCTGATCTAGTTCATACAGATCTGAAAAATAGTTTTGCTTGCTCTTTCTCCTGTGCAAAACAATGAAACCCCACAATTTTAAGGTAGCCTGTTGTTTGTCTGGACAATTCAATTGTTAACGTTTTAGAGATCTGTTTTTTAACTTTTTAGATATTTGTGATATATTTATTTTTTACTCTAGAATCTATATATATAAACTTAGAAATGGTAATCTTCAATCATTATTTTTAATTTCAATTTGTAAAAAAATATATATATATATTTTCTAAGGTCAGAATGTCTTGAGGCGGCAAAGAGGACCTCTATCCATTATGGAGGTATCGTGATTGAATTTCAGGCACCATGGGACTCGCAGGACTGCAACTATTGTATGGGAGCTTTGTTTGAAGCGGTTTTGTTTGAAGCAGTTTCAAGGCACTTACACAAGGGTGAGAGCCCCCTTATTTTAGATAAAAGAGAAGAGGGTTGACGCTTGCATGGGAGGTGAAGAAAAACAAGTAGAAGCTATGATAATGCAAGAATGGGCAGCTAATGGGAAAGTGCCTCATTTAAGCTCTCCCGCTTTAACCCACAGCTCAAAGTCAGCTCAAAAGAGAAACAAGAGTGCCAAAAATAGAATCAAATGTGACCTCTAGAGATGTGATGCATGAGATGCAAAATGCAGGATCTTCTCGTAAGAGAGCACACTTTAGCAACAAGGTAAACCCCATCAGAGCCCTAGATGATGTGGTGGGCAGAGATGGTTGATGCAGCCATTGCCAGCTTATTTTATGCAAATGGCATACCATTCAATGTTGTATGATCCCCTTATTATGAGGAAATAGTTCATTTCATCAACAAGGGAATGAAGAGGTATATACTATAAACAACTTGAGTCTAATAAGCATTGCATGGTTTTCGTTGACAAGGAGAAAACACTGCTTGAGAAAAAATGGCATACTCGGCGAGCCTGCGAATAGTCGCGATTTTTCCCTCCAGACGAGTTTTTTTCACTTATACTTGCAAATCTTAAATTGGCTAGTTCACAAATTCTCGCCACAAATACCCAATAAATCTGCCCAGGGGAGGTAGGAAATGAGCAGGAGAGGGCCAAAGGAGCTTGAAAGCTAGTATTTATATAAAATAAATGTTCAAGTATAGATGTCCATATCTATATATATACTTTCAAGTTGTTTGAGAGCGGTTTCGGACCTCTAGGAGCTATAATGCAAATTCTAGGTTTTGGAGGATCCTATCATATATCAAACTTATTCAGTTCTCAGGGCTTAAGGATTTCACACTTGGCCATATTCTAGGGTGTCAGGATTTCATGGAGACATCATTAAAGATATGAACATTGCACGAAAGAATGTGTAATGTCCCCAAATGGGACGATTCCATACAAAAGGGGTTTTCCCCTAAATCCCAATATTCTGAAAATGAAATCAGCAAACCCTAGTTTGCAAATAAGCTCCAAAAACCCTTGTCAAGCCCTAAAAACCTCAGACACAACAACAGTAGAGTTTTGTAGATGATTTCCAGCGAATAACTTATCCCAAAATTAACTGAATACTTGCAAAAATAATCAGAAAATTAAATGCACGAAACAAGTACCTTTTTGTCAATTTATTGTTGCTCAAATGCCACTTTATGATGGCTAGAAAAAACTGATTTAAACCCAAAAATACCGCTGTTATTTTGGATATTTTTTCGCTTCAAACCCTTGCCAAAAAATCGCCACAAGAGCCCAAAAATTACCAAAAAATTCCAATGAACCTTCTAGGGCATAGAAATGTCCAAAAATTGCCCTCCAAGCCAATCGCCCAAGTCGCCAAGTGCAAGAAAATTAGCATAAAAATAGGAGAGTGAGATCTTGCCTTCCGCAAGTGAAAAAAACTTCAAAACTTATCAAAAATAATTAGATAATAATTTGAAAATTATTATTTAATTTTCTATTGATTTAGGGCTTCAAACCCTCCACAAAACTCTTCAAAACCTCACGTCAACACGCAGAAAATTAACAAATAAAATCAGAATATTTAATTTGCATAAAATAGACCAAAAAAGGCCTCCAAAACCTCAATCCAAGCTTCTAAAATAGTTCGCTCCATTTGCATAAATAGGACAAATATTAAGCAAAGTCAATATGCAAAAAATAACCCTCAAATCCTCACAAAAACTTCACAAGAACTCCTCAAAGTAAATCGCCCCACTTCTAGGGCAAGAACAAGATCTCCTTAGCATAAGTGGTGTCAAAAGACACATTTTTTTAGATTGATCAAGACTAAAACAGCGAACTTCTATTGGGCATGCATACCAATAGTTTTTTCAAGCATGAAGAACAATTATCAAAATTCAACATATCTTCAATTGTGATCTTCATATTGTATTTGTACCTTTCAAAAAAAGGGGGTGAACCACCTTGGGGAGGTAAAATACCTCATAAGCTTCACTTGCCCTTCTTAGAATATATTTTCCTTTCTTTTGCTTTAGCTCTCAAATTGACATTCTTTTAAATTTCACTTTAGGCCTTTTTGAATTAATTAAATAACTTGTCTTAATAGATTAAAATTAAAATTACTTTTTAGCAAATTAAATAATTAGATGTTTCAATAATTAATTAAATTGCTTTAATAATTAAAGCGATAAAAATCATTTTTCAAGCAATTTATTAATTATAAATCCCTTTTGAATAATCATTAAAATTACCTTAATTTTTCAAATGATTAAAACCATTTTTCCAATAATTTCAATAATTATCCAAGATAGTTCTATTTTAATAATTAATTAATTGTCTTATATTTTCGAATGATTAAAATCACTATTCAAGCAATTTTATTAATTATCAAAATTATAATAAAATGGGACATCCCAGGTTGTCATGTGGGTATGATAGTATAGTATGAGAACATCTCTCGCAAAGTGCCACGGGTCAATCCCACCCCCATTCACGATGCACCCTTTAAGGTGTGCACTCAAGGAGATTTGATGCACCAACAAGCCCCTACAAGAGAAAGCATCGGTAATGATAAATCTAAAAAATACCAAAGTATACATATGCCCCATCCAAAGTTCATTACGTGTCACAATAGTGTAACGCATCATGGCGCTTTGGGAAAGATACATATCAACATGAAAGCATAAAGAAAATGCTGAAAAAAATGATGATGCAATTTTGTACTCTATTTGTATTCAAAGCTAATAGAAAACACTTACCCAACATTTTACAAACTCATTTTGTAATTGTAATTTGTATAAAATTTATGTTTTTTTTAAGAAATTTAAGTATTTTTTTAAGTTGTCGAGAATTTGTCGAGTTGGAAAAATTTTGGTCTACTGACTCTGAGTCGAGTCCAAGTATGATGAATGGCACCAATCAAATGTGGTCAATCTACAAAAGGGTGCAGCATTGTGATGGACAATTGGACTAATACCAACAACCATCTACTGCTAAACATTATGGTAGCTTCCACTGACAAATATGATTTCTTAAAGGCAAGTGTTTGTTTGAGGCAAGAGAAAAATGCAAGTATCTCAAGAACCAGCTATGTGAGAAAATTGAGGAAGTGGGGGCATTACATATTGTCCAAGTTATTACAAATTGGTGCCCTGATTTGTAAAACAACTAGCTTGTTGGTTTAAAAAAATACACAACATTTATTTTGGACGTCATGTTGAGTACAAGCACTCAAAGACATTGGCAAGTTTCATTGGATTGCACTACTAATAAAAAATGGCAGAAAAGTTCAAATGTTCATATGCAATAATCACCGTTCACAAACCATTTGTTGGAAACATGCAAGGTGAAACTCCTCAAACCTATCGATACATGATTTGCTTATTTTTTTCACTCTTTTAAAAAAAATCATGGAGCCAAAGGGGCTTTATGTTCTACTTTGGTTGGTGATACAAGGGTAGGTTAGAGGCAATCTTCATCGGAGATTGCAGTTGGAGTGAAGTGGATGGTCCTTGCTAACCTTTTTGGGCTGATGTTAAATTTGCAGCTGACTTCATCGAGCCTATTTGTGAGTTCATGCACTTTTCAAATTCAAACATTCCAAGTTCAAGGAAAATTTATGAAAAAAAATTATTCTATGCATAAAAGAAATAAAAAAATCGAACATGAGGGATCCCCCTGTATATCCATTGATAAAGGTCAAAATACATAAGAGATGGAATAAACTTAACAAGCCTCTACATATGGCTGCCTATAATTTAAATCTGAAGCGCTACGATGTTAAATCCACCAAGAAGAGGCCTCCTTGCCATGATAAAGATGTAACACAAGGGGTCATGGTGATTTTGGTCGATGGATGGCTTGTATGCTAGTCATGCTAAGAAAGACCCAATAGAGTGATAGTACATCCATGGCATTAAAGCACTTGAATTGGAATCATTTGCAATTCGGTTACTGTCACAACCAGCCAGTTTTTCAACATGTGAAAGGGATTTAAGTACTTGCGGATTCACTAAATTGTTGAAGAGAAACCTACTTACGTCAAAGAAGGAAAGGAGCTTGGTTTACATTCACAACACACATTATAGACCAGTGTACAAAGATGGTCCTTCAACAAAATGGGACCAACTTCCACTTGATGGAGAAGCCCCAACCTTGGAGGATAAAAGCAATGGCCTCAATGATTTACAACCATTTTGATTGCCTACAAAGGAGACACAACTTGAGATTGATGGGCATCTAGAGAGTGTATTGTCAAAGGACTTGAAGATGGACAGTGGACAGCATAGCCAATGTAGTTGTTGATCCTGTAGAAATATGAATGAACACTGAATATGTATCACATTTTTTATTTTTGTTTTTTGCATGCCAAATTGACACCATATCAGTATGCACTCTTGACACTACCTTAATCTTTATTGCATTAAGTTTAGACTTTAAATTATGGTTATCAATATAATCACTACTTTCTTCGACATCTCATGTAGTGTACTTACAAAAATTTATGCATTTTAACTTTTTTTAAGGTGTTTACGCATTCTAAACTATCATTTCATATGACAACAAGCAAAGGAAGAGCCCATTTGTTGCAAAATGGACCATAGCTAGAGGCAATCAATGCTCAATATATCAAGAGAGCAAGTACAAGTGTAGGAACTTATGAGCAAGAAACTTGCTAGTGAAGTATAATGGGATATTTAGACCTCTAGATGTCGTTAAACCATCCACGTAACTGAATTAATTATGTTATATAAGTTGTGTTAGTAATTTTGGCCTGCCAAGGCCAAATTACTGCCCCTACTATTCGAAACTTTCCCTAGAATGGTCAAATCCCCTATACAGCTGCCCAAACTGGTGATTTATAGTCAAATGGCATGAACAAAGGGAAATGTAGGCAGTCAAGTATCAAATACAGTCATGATGAGGACCTACAGCAATGTTACACAATCAAGTCAGAAGGGTCTTTATCAAGATTTAGTGACGAGTGCTTATGATTATGAGGAGAAAACAGGAATGAAGATGAAGTTTAAGGTGACAGTGAGGTTTTTCATATGGTTCATGTTTGCAAATTTACTGATCAAGCAATCATATAAAAGAATGGAGATCAAATCTGTTTTTGAGCCTTCTTTGGGGTCATTGACGAGCTACAGTCCGTTCAAGGGCAGGACACCTACAACAAGTTCGAAAAACATTTCTCCTTCAAAATGTCACATACAGTTATAACATTAACATACAATCCTGTAATTTCACTTACAAGGAATCAGAAGCAGAATACAGGTTTATATTTTTTCGGACTTTTCCCAAGTGGACTCTTTCAGTAGTGTTTTCTTCCTCAAGTGTTGTCCTCTCATATTTCTTTCGGGCTAAATGTGGAAGCAATTTCCTCGGACAGGAAAAGGAAATTTCAAGGACTTTACAGTAAGTCTGAAAAAATTACAAAGGCGCAGTTCTTTGGCAAAGAAAAGGACTCTTACAAGAAACCCGAAGGGTATGTGCCCTTCGGGAAGATCCATTCCAAAAATCCCGAATGGTATGTGCCCTTCGATAAGGTTCACATCATGATTCCGAAAGTACATTTTTCAGAAATTCGATGGGACAGTTTCAAGCGAAGGAAACCATTTACAAAATCCCGAAGGGTAGGTACCCTTCAGGGAAATTCAAGGGATAAAATCCGGATGGTCACTTCAAGAGGCCAAAAGGATTTTCCAAGTTTTCCGAAAGGCAGAGAGGACAAGTTCAAAAAATCTGAGGGGCTTCTTTTCAAAGGAACAGTCCATTACATTTTTCCCGACCCGAAGGGTATGTGCCCTTCGGGAAAGTACACTTTCAGAAAACCCGAAGGGCATGTACCCTTCAGAAAGGTCATTGTCAAAAACCCCGAAGGGTACCTGCCCTTCGAGAAGGTTCACTTCGATATTTTAAAGGACATTTTCAAAAATCCCAAAGGGTATGTGCCCTTCGAGAGTCACTTGTCAAGGAAGCCGAAGGGTAAGTGTACCAAGACGAAAAGTCTGAAGGGCTATCTTCGGAAGGCCAAGGGACATTTCCTTCGGACTTTTTGTCCGAGGGAAACTCCGAGAGGAAGATCCAAAGGAAGGTCTCTAGCAAAGAAAGGAAAATAATTCCCGCAGCCTTTTTGTCTGCGGAAAAATGACAAAGGACCCGGACAATTTGTCCGAAGGAATTCCTTCGGAAAAGGGAGAGAGCTCAAAAGCAAGAAAAAGCAAAAGGAATAAACATAGAATATAACAAAGGAAAGGCACATGAGAGAAAAGACCCGATGGGAAAGAACATAAGTGCAAGCCAAGCCTTAGACAATTCCCGCGGACTTTTTGTCCGAGGTAAATAGTTGGCAAAAAAGACAAGTCCCAAGAAAAGTCAAAGGAAATGCAACTCCCGTGGGAAAACAACAAAGAAAAGTTTTAGACAATTCCCGCGGACAAATTGCAAAAATGCCTGAATAAACCCCTGACTTCATATTGAAACACACAGGGAAATCACGGACAATTTGTCCAAGTAAATTAAAGGAGCAGGTAGAAACAAAAAAGGCCATAAATAGATAAGGCCAAGGGAAATGCATGCACAGAACCAAGGGAACCGAGAACAAAATGCTGGAAAATAGCAGACAATTCAGTCTAAATATATCTCTCACTTATCAAGATCCTTATCCATGCAAGCACGTGCTTTTTTTAGTAGACTGGTCAAAGCTTTTGTTGCTTGTTTGACCGAAATCATGCTTCTCTTTGGTTTTTATGCATTCCAAAGCTTTCAACATTTCAGGCAGTTCCAGTAGAGTTCTTCGTCCAAGACGTGGCATTACTTTTCATGCAAGTGGAGTTCATTGGTGGTTGATTGGTCCTGAGTTGGAGTTGACTGAACAAGCTTGTTACACATCTTCCTTGTTTTCCATGCAAACAAGGATATCTCTTCCTCCAACTCAACTTTCAAACGAATCAAATGGAGTTCCTTTTTTAGAAATTTGGCGTAGTTTTCTATGCAAAGGAGTTTGACTTTCAATGGGCCCACCATTCATTATTCTACGCCAACCTTGGATTCATGCATGTTTGGAGATTTCTTGGAGAGTGTATAATTTATTTTAAAAATTAATCTTTCAAACTTGGCTCCACCACTTATTTTCTACGCCAAAGTTTGGAGATGCATGCAGATTTTGTCAAGGAAAGATTTTATTGAATATTCTATATTGTAAAAAGGTTAAGTCTTGAGTTAATTAACCAAGACTAACCCTTTCCTCTTTTAGAACTGCACTTAAGGCTATTTCAGGTTTTGGAAAAGCTTATTTATTTGGCTTAATCAAGCCATTTAGAGGATCCCTGAAGTTTTGAAGGAAAAAATTGTAAACTGGACCATTCATCAATAAAGAAGTTATTGTTCTGAATCTGAGTTTTAACATAAGATTGTGCAATTTGATTGTGCATCAGCGTATAAGTGAGATTTATCTCCTTTTTGCAAGTCCCTTCTTCACCTATCTCTCCCTTTCTCACCCTTTTACAGGTCATTTGAAGAGGTTTTCAACCCTTCATCTGAAATATTCATGCTTAATGATAGAATTATAGATTTCATTTGATCATATGTGTGCATTGATTTCAGTAACTTCACAAGGTTTGGACAATTCAGGTGCATCACACCCCTTTAATTAGGATTTTCTTTCAGTTTTCCTTTCCCTTTTCAACCCAAAAATCACAGTAGTCAAGTATATTGAAACATCTAAAGGGAACCGGCCTCTCTGGAGGTTCTTCTCATCAAAGAGTCACCCACACTGAGAAGTTCCAATTGTATCAGCTGGAGTGAGGGTGTGCTTTGCACATCTTCAAGCAGGGTGCACTCCAAAGTGATAACAAGTTGTCCATGTTTGTATTTTTCCTATAATTGGTGCAAGCTCCATAAAAGGTTGGAGTTGAGTCGACGCATGTTGATGGTTGTGATGGTCTAAATTAACCCAGCACTAAAGTGCATGGAGTAGAACACTTACATGCCCTGATACAAACTTAAGTAGTGTAGAGCAGGGGTCAAGGCTATAAGGAAACCAGTTTGGACTGGATCCTAGCCATCAATCATATATAACCTTTTTCCACAAGCTTCTATCTAAAAACTGATTACGCATTTTGATTTGCCAGGGTATTGTTGCCATTATCTTTTGCTAGATATTGGTAATAAATCTTTAGTTTCCATTTCATTTCAAATTTGTAACCCCTCTCCACCTTTCCTTCTAAATCTTTCATGATCTATACAATTTTAATCCAATATTCTTTATTTTATGATCCAGGGCCCAGAGGAACCTGGTGGACAACCTCACTAAACGGATTTTATGGGTTATATGCAGAAGCAATTATAAATGATAAAGGCTAGAGATACATCAGAGTGCAATAAGCAAAAGAAAGAGCAAAGAGGAACAATGGACACCAAAAGTAGAACTATAATAGCAAAGTTGTATTATACTAAGTTTTGTACAATATTCAAAAGATCAAATGTATGATGTCTACGTACTCCCTAACTTCATTTTGAATAAATAGCAAGAATGGCAATGTACATTAACATACAAAGGAGGAAATGAACCATCGGTTAGACCGTAACAATGGTTGGTAACAATCACTTCACATCCAATCATTAGACTGATGACTTTTGTTTCCATTACTATCTAGTTGTGTAATAAAATGTTGACGTTGCAAGAGCTATGCGGTATCGCAAAAGAGGAGTTAGAACTTGTAGTTTGGCACACGTGTTGGAGATGATACTGATGGTGTTGGCGAAGTCGCACGAGATGTCAAGCAACACTCGAATGTCGCAAGTCAAATTGAAGACACAAATCCTCTTGGATCAATCACCCCTCTTTGAAAAGCAATGGTCCCCATTGCATGTTTTGGAAACAAATAGGCAACCTGCACTTTTGTAGACCATTTTCCCTAGGAAGGTAGTTGACCTACTTTGACGATCTGAAAGAGAGGGAAGTCTTGTTGATGTGTCAGTTTGACCTGATGTCGACGACTTGATCCAACTATGATGGTGCTCTGCAATCTAAATTGATCTCTATTTGTTGAAGAGTCTCTATAACATCTGACGTACCCAACAAAGGTGGAAAGTAATGGCACAAGAGTCATGCACTGAAGACTAAAGGCAACCCAAGACAAGAAGGAAGTTTAAGCTCGAAAGCATTGTCTCCTACTTGCTTGGTGATAGTGTAAGGCCCGTACTGAAGTGACCGAAGCTTGCAATAAGGCCCTGTCAATCTTTCCAACTATAGGTGTCGCCATACTCGATCACCAACCTCGAAGGTGTGTGAAGTCCAATACTTATCATGGCGCTGCTTATGTTAAGCATTTGCCTACTGCATAATGGTCTGCACTTGCTGATGAATATGCTAAATGAATTGAACAGTTGTGTCAATTTCCTTTTGAGCTAAATGAGTAATTGTTGATGGTGGTACGAGGTAAGCTACGTCAATGGGTGTCAAACATTAGAAACCCAAGCAGGCCTGAAAATGGTTGTGCATTGTAGAGTTGTGCAAAGATTTATTGCAGTTATGCCCAATTGGACATTATGAGAAGATGCACTATAATCACATTTACCACTTCCATTTATCCATCAGTGTGTGAATAGAATGTAGTAGACTTGTTCAACTTTGTGTCTTGCATAGACCAAAGCGCTTTCTAGAAATTTCTCAAGAGCCTTGTATCCTAGTCCAATACAATAGTCTTTGGGGTGTCAAAGTGGATCCAAACACATTGAAAGTATAGTTGAGTGTTTTGGTGCTGAGATCGCATTCTTACAAGGTATAAGAATTGCCATCTTTAAGACTCTATCAACTACAACATAAACACAATCATTACCATGCTAATAGTAGGGTAGCTTGAGAGGAAGTCCATGGAAATATATTTCAATGGTCTTGTTAGAATCGGCAGGTGTGTACAAACTTTGCTTCTTGTTAAACGGTTTGGCAATTGCACATACGATACAAGACCTGATGCATTTGACAACATCTGACATGAGGTGTGACCAAAAGAAGTACTTTTGTGACACCACAAGGGTCTTTACAACTCCAAAGTGTCATGAAACCTTGTTAAAATGAGCTTACCATATTAGTTATTGTCATTCTGCCTCATGTGATAAATACAAGCACCCAAGATGATGTATGAGTCCATCTTGCAAGTAGAAATCTAGAACTAAATTGTTGCAAAGCAACTTCCAATAGATTGCTACAAATTTCATGTCAAATGGATACAATTTTGACCATGTGTTTACTTCATGTTCACATGTGTCAAGTACAAAACGGAGAGCTTGAGCTAGAGGTCAATTCAAACAATCTGCTACTGGATTGACACTTCTCTTCTTATGCTTGATGTTCAAATCGAACTGTTGAAGATATGAAGACCATTTCTAACGTCGCTCTTATTGTAACTTGTTCTAAGTCCACAAGAACTCAAACGGCTTGTCGTTTGTGTGGAACACAGTCTCCTTGCCCAAGATATGATACTTCCAATGCTTACATGCCTAAATAATAACATAAAGCTCACGATCATATGTTGGGTAGTTCCTTAAAGGTGCAATGAATGTTTCACTATGGTAAGCAATTGGATGATCATGTTGAGTTGGGACTAACCCAAGTACATAATTAGATGCATGAGTCTCAAACTCAATAGGTTGTTGAAGATCAAGTAACACAAGTACTAGCACGAAATAAAGTCTACATTTCAATTTCTCTAATGTTTTCTGTTGTGCAACTCACAAGATGAATCTTGCTTTGGCACTAACTTTCGTAACTTGTTTTAAAGGCCAAGTCACATGAGAAAAACCAAGTACAAATCCCCTATAGAATTTTGTTAATCCCAAGAGGCTGCAAAGCTCTGTGAGATTCTTTGGTTGTGGCCATTACTAGATGACTTGAATCTTGGTAAGGTCCACATGCATTTTTTATGCATCTACTATGTATCCTAGATATTGTATCTCCCACAAGGCAAATGAACATTTCTCCATGTTAGCATACAACTTGTGCTGCCGCAAAGTGTAAAACACTTGTTCTATATGGCGCAAATGTTCATCCCATGTTTTGTTGAAAATTAAAATGTCATCAAGGTAGACTACAACAAATAAAGTAGTGAAGAGCCTAAGGATGTCATTCATCATCCTCATGAATGTAGTATATGCATTAGTTAAGTTGAAGAGCATAACCAACCACTCAAACAAACCTTCCTTTGCTTAAAAGGTTGTTTTCTAGATGCTTGTAAGCTTAACAAGAATTTGATAATACCCAGGCTTAAGATCGATTTTGGTGAATAATTTTGCACAATAGTGCTGATCCAACAAATCCTTAGTCCTTGGAAGAGGGTAGCGGTCCTTCACTGAAATTTTGTTAAGAGCTCTGAAATCGATGCACAACCTCCATGTGTTGTCCTTCTTTAGCACAAGCACAATTGGCTACCACAAGGTGATGAGCTATGCTTGATGCGTCATTTATCCACGAGTTCATGGATTTGTCACTTGATCTCTTCATTCTATAGAAATGATTTGTGGTACAAAAAGGCATTAGGTAAAGGTAGTCCAAGAATCAAATTAATAGTGTGTTTCATCACACAATGCATAGGCACTTCTTTAGCTGACTAAAAGATATCTTTGTATTCTTCCAACTTGTGGTTCAACTCTAAAGTTTTTGTTGTTGCTGGAAGAACTGTGGTATGAAGGGGTGTTGCAAGGGCATTCTTATGTTCAGGTCTCAACATCAAAAGCACAAATTATTACCAAAATTGACTAGCTTCTCGTGTTATTTGGCGCTAATGAGTAATAGCTTAGGAACTACTTCTGGGATGCAATATCTCTTATCACCAACATCTATTATAACATTTCTAGGATTTGCTTCATAGGCTTCATGTCGAAGACATAGATATGATTGTCCAAGTAAAACATCACTTACCTATCGCAACGCTACGTCGCAAAGGACTGCATCTTGAAAAGAATCGATTTTGTAAACTAGGTGACATTGTTGACTGACATGTTTCTCAGATCCCACACTAAACCATCCAATCGAGTATGGTTGTGGGTGACGCGTCAGTGGCAAGTTTAATCTTAGAACTACTTCATGAGAACTTAGGTTCTTTTGACTCCCATTGTCAACAATGCAATGTGTTAGTTGACCATTGATCCACATTTGAGAATGGAAAAACTTTTTGCTTCCCTTGAATCTGCGCGGGGGGAAGTAGAAATGTTTGTGGTACCAACCATAGCAGCAAGTTCAGACTTGCTTACCTTTGTCTAGTGCCGCAGTGCTTGTACACGCTACCTTGAGCTATGCAAGTAGTCTTGTGAATGTGGCACTCTTCATTGTAGTGATTGCTAGAATTATAAACTAAGCACCACTTGCTAGTATTGGACTGCTTATTTTAATCATTTGACCGTTGTTACTTCTTTTGGGGATGTAAATAAGGGTTATTCCTTGGTGTGGAATTCTTCCTGGAAGGCTTAGACTATGGCTTGTCTTGAGACTTGAATTCTTCTTTTTTGGTATTTGATTTGGTATTTGCTTCAAAATTGCAAATAAATCTATAGGCTTCTCTGATGGAGGAGATTTGGAGGACATCCATATCCAATTGGATATGTGGTCTCAAGCCTAACCTATATTTCAAAACAAGGTTTTACTTTGAATCATGAACATTCAGTTTTGACACCAAAGTATGAAAAGTGTCTATGTAGTCCTGCACAAATGCAGGACTAAGAGAACTTGATGTACTAATCATCATAGTTTCCAATAGCACAATAGGCTGATTTGAGTGCTTATATAAAACCATTTCAAGTATTTACAAATGTGTCTAAGTTAACTTCATCTTCACTATTTTTGTGTAGTGCAATAGTTATCCTGCCATTTCTATACTGATAAAGAAACTTTCAGGAAAGCAAATGTAATTTTTTTTTAATTGGAAAAATGATTAACTATGTAGTATGAACAAATAAGGTTAGACCAGTTATCTCGGGCATTTTCAATTATTTTACCTTCAAACATAGGGATGTCTAGATTGATTCATTCTTTGTAGGGTGTTTTGACCACCAAATGGTCAATGTGAATGAAAGGTGTTGTGAAGAGTCTAAACATACATGCAAAGTTGAGCAAACTGATCGACGATACCTGCGCATTTATGTGCATGGCATTCTTCCAATTCTTCTTGGTTACCTTTGCAAAGCATCCTCAATCATTTTTTGGAAAAATTCTAAAGTTGGAGTTGTTTAAGATTTGTCTACCATTTAAGGACGTGTGGGAAGGTACGATAAAGGGTCATAAGTATCACGCCCTAACTTCCTATATTCAAACTTCATATGAGTGGGCATACAAACAAAGATAGATTTTCAAATACACCATGAAACCACCATGAGATGATATGAAGTGTGTATGCTCTAATACCACTAATCCAGGGCCTAGGAGGAGCCTAGTGGACAACCTTAATAAATGGATTTAATGGGTTAAATGTAGAAACAATTATGAATGATAAAGGCTGAAAATATATAAGAGTGCAACAAGCAAAGGAAAGAGCAAAGAGGAACAATTGACACTAGATATCAAACTGTAATAGCAAAGTTGTATTATGATAAGTTATGTACAAGATTCGAGAAATCGGATGCATGATGTCTACATACTCATTGACTTCATTCTGACTAACTAGAAAGAATGGCAATGTAAAATAATATACAAAGGACGAAAATGAAGCATCAATTAAACCGTTACAATGGTTGGTAACAACCACTTCACAACCACCGATGAGATGTGGGTGAGTTGGTAAAGTGGCTTGGTTGTTTCAAGCCCCACCCCGGTTCAAATCTCATTAAGGCATGTGACGACGGTTATTGTCGTTGGTGCTATTCTCGAGGCCAGTTGTGGCTGTTGGTAGTTAATCATTTGGGGATTTGGACCCCCATCGTGTCCCAGACCAATTCGTAGCTCTGGTCAAAAGCGATTACCAAAAAAAAAACCACCACTTCACAACGAACCATTAGACTAATGGCTTTATAATGGTTGGTAACAAACACTTCACAACCAATCATCATGCTAAGTGTTTTTGTTGACATTATTGTCAAGTTGTGCGGTACAATGTTGACACTACAAGTATTGTGCGGTATGGCAGAAGAGGTATTAGGATTTGTGGTTGCTGGAGATGATGCTGAAACTGTTACGAAGTCATACAAGCTATCAAGTGACCCCCAAAGGCTGCGAGTTGAATTGATGGTGCAAATCTTCTTGGAGCGTTTTAACTTTATGCTTTATATAATGACTAGTAATGATAGTTGAATTTGTGCATTGACATGAATCACAACAATAGAATTGGTTTTTTTGCATCAGCATTGGTTGTCTTAGAGGGCAAGATGACTAATTTTATGACAATTGTTTCAATCTCACATAAATCCTTGAGGGTTTACATACATAAGTCATCATCTACATTTCAAGAAAAAAAATAATTCCATACTTTCTAGCATGCTTGACATTTTGGACAGTCATTTAAGATTTCTACTTGTTTATTTTACCCATTGAGTCCTCCCAAGCTTGTTGAATATTGTTTCTCCTTCATTTACTTTGCATCTAAGGAATTCCTCACAAAAAATTAATAAGAAATTTCCTCTAGTGCACTAACACAAAAATTCATTTTAAACATTTTGCAGATCAACACTTTATCAGATTAATTTTCTTACCAATATAGGAAAACCGAAAATATTCTAACATACGCAGAAATCTAACCAGCACCCTTGCATAATCCCTACTGTAATAGAAAATGCTTGGGGTTGATTAGGAACATTGGTTGTACGTTTATGTTGTTAATATGATAAATCAAGATTTTACTATTTATTAATGGAGTTTCCATTGGTAAAGTCCATTGACCCATGCGTAGCCTCTATGCAGCCGAACACACTCCTCGTTTGTTCTTTTGCACAAAGCTCACACTTCTCACATAGCCCTGGGCACTCCTTTTCCCGAAGCTTGCTCACAAACTTACGCACAAGTCCCATGCTTGCTCATAGACTTTCATGCAACAATCGCCTCAGATCGTAGCCTGCGCATCGCACTACACATTTCACACCTCATAGCCCCACGCACTTCACCGGCATCTACTCACAAACTTGTTGACTCTTTCGGGCCCCACTTCAGCACAACCACGTGTCAGTCTACCCCGACCGTGCAACACAAGTGGTCCATCTAGTCATTAGCCACCAACGGAGCATTTGGGGTTGGAAGTTGTTGAAGACAACCTAGACATTAATTGTTTAGACCGTTGCCAACTACCACATCTGACAAGAAGATTCAAACACCCTCCTTAATAGTTGTGCAACAATTAATACTACTCTTGTATTATACATATTAAATATGTAATATAAGCATCTGGCCAAAACAACTAGCAGAGACAACTAAGACAATTAGTCGGGTCGATGCAACACACAAGCATAACACAGATAGCATGCTCTGTGTATCTATCTTGTAACACATTGTACCTATTCCCTATTCTTTGCTATTAAATAAAAGTTGCATTTCTGCAAATAAGACTTCCGCTCCATTGAATGTGTATTTGATTGTGTTATGTCTGAATACTCTTCGCGCTTTCACTTTGCACAACCAAACCCAGTTGTCCCCCACACACTTGGTTTTGGGCCCCGTGCTGTAGATCATTGGTATCAAAGCTTCGTTGTATTCCGTTCTATCCCTATAACCAAACAAGCGCAATGAGAGAGGAAAGGTTTAACAGTCGATTCCGTTTCAAAGACACCAAAAGAACGTCATGGCAAGAGCAAGATCGCTAACACCTAGAAGCAACCTAAGGCAGCCCCAGAGGTTCAAAGGCTCATTGCCGATGCATAGGAGGCACAACGCACCGAACTTTTTGGCCAGTTTTGCAAAATGATGATGCAGTTCAACCCAATGCCTTCCCATCCATCTTAACCGTACGCTCCACAACGGTTTCAACAATAAACCCCCTACAAAGAACAAGTTAATCTCGACATTCCTTTGTTCGAAGGCAAGATCGACGTCAAAACAATGGATGCTTGGATTCGACAACTTGAGGCATACTTCTCAATCCATTGTTTCACTGATGCTGAGAAGATCAACTTCGCAATACTAAAGATGTCCATTTTGGTTGTTCACTGGTGGGAGACCTTTAATGCATAGTGTGCGCAAGAGTGTGTTCTTATCAAATCATGGAAGACTTTTGTTAATGCGTTGGAGGAATACTACCCTCTCCAACACTTTGAAGATGAATACATCAAGTTCCAACAGATGTGCCAACACAAGGATCAGTCAGTGGAAGACTACACCAACACATTCCATGACTACTCTACGTGCCTACAAAAGAACTTGAGCGAACAGCATAGGGTGTTGAAGTACATCAGCAAACTCTCACCTTATATCCATGCGAAGTTGGCGTTCCTGAATTCCGACACTTTGGGACAAGCATATCGCAACACCGCCAACATCAAAAGCCAAGACAAGGATGAAGCAACGTTCCACCTCTTCATCTAACGCAGTGTGTAAGGCCTTGCCCTCACACGACTCCACATCGCAACCTTTTGCGTCGAAGCATAGCACTTCTCACAAAGGTGAGCCGTCTGAAAGGACCGCTCAATACTCAAAGGCTCCTGCACCTTCTGTTTCAGACAAAGGCAAGTCAGGTGATAAGGAGTGCCATTGCCATCGCTCATCCACCCACGACGACTCCAAATGTCGTGCACAGTAGTCCCTGCTCACACGGTCTGCATCAAGACCCACACCGATGGATAGCACTGATCTAGATGCCTCTTGTCTAAACACCAGCACCACTGCGATCGACATCTCTAGAGAGCACGAACATCTTTTCCACACCAAGTCCTAGGTGAAGGGTCAACCTCTCCATGTCATCATCAACAGTGGCAATCAAAAGAACATCATACACAATCAATAGCCCAACGCCTTGGTCTTACCTCTATTGCACATCCTAAGCCATATTCTTTGCGGTGGTTGTAGCAAGGGAAAGATATATAGGTCCGATGACAGTGTACTTTTTAGTACAAAGTCAAGCCTTTGGAGGATAACGTCACTTGTGACATCACACCTCTACAAGCCTGCAACATCTTGTTGGGGAGACTATATCTGTGCAACCACAAAACTACATATCAAGCCAAGCCACAACATTGGACTATATGCATGCAAGATTGTTTTTACCACCTCTTCAAGTCGGCGCCCACAACCAAAGTCACCTCAGTCTGTGTCAAGCAATGTCACAAACTTGTCTTGCATGCGTAGAAGTTTGTGTTGTTCATGGTTCACCCTAACACACCAACACATACATCAAAGCGCACTCTAGCAGTGCACTCTGACAACGCAACGTCGCAACAGCAGTAGCTCAACAAGTTACTGGAGCAACATACCAAAGTCTTCGCAAACCCTGAAGGCCTTCCAACGCATTACGCAGTAAAGCATCACATCGATTTAGTCCCTGGATCCCCTCTTCCAAATAACCCCTGTACCGCATATCAATTTGGGAGTGACGAAATTCGATTCCAAATACAAGAGATCCTTGATTAGGGCAAGATCAGGGCTAACTCTTCTCCTTGAGGGAGTTTGATAGTCCTCACACCCAAGGAGGATTGGTCCTCGCGACTTCATAGACTATCACGCACTCAACAAGATAACGGTGAAGAATCGGTACCCACTACCACACATTGACGACCTTTTGGACCAACTCCGAGGTGCATAATACTTAACCAAGATCGACTTTACCATCAAGTTTCAATCCATCCTAAAGACATCTGAAAAACAACATTCAAGACATGGGAAGGATTGTACGAATGGTTGGTCATACCCTTCGGCCTAACCAATGCACCAACCACTTTCATGCGCTTGATGGATGATCTACTCATGCCTTTTCTCAACTCCGTCTTCATCTACTTGGATGACATTTTCATCTTCAGCAAGACTTGGGAGAAGCATATGGAGCACAACTCGCACACCTTCGCCACCTTGCGTCAACACAAGTTGCAAACATACTTAGCAAAGTGTACATTCGACGCTGCACAGACCCAATACTTGGGCTACATCATTGATCGCATAGGCATCCGTGTAGATCCAAGGAAGATCAAAGTGATCCAAGATTGGCCTACTCCATGCAATCTCACATAATTGAAAAGTTTTCTTGGACTTGCTAACTTTTACTATAGTTTCATCCTTGGTTTCTTGCACATCTCTTGGGCTCTCAGCCAGATAACACATGCAAAAGCCAAGTTCAATTGAACTCATGCACAACAACACGTTTTTGAGGCACTCAAACAATGCCTTTGCGCAGTGCATGTTTTCACAATGCCCGACATTGCATTCCTTTGAAATTCACACTGATGCATCTGACTACGCACTCAATGCAATGCTCATGCAACATGGCCATCCAATCGCATACCACTCAGAGACGTTCAGCGACACGGTGCAAAGGTACTCCACCTATGAGAAAGAGCAGTATGCTATCGTGCAAGCAATTAAGCAATGGCGCCACTAAATTTTGAGGAAGGAGATAGTTGTTCACAAGCCACTTCAGTTCATATAGACATAGAATAAGATGGAAAATGCGCAGCAAATGAAATGGATGACTTACCTGAAGCAGTTCCATCTCATGATCAAACACAAGAAGGGGAAGGACAATGAGGCAGCAAATTGCCTTAGCCAACTGCCGATTCATGCGCTCATCATGGTGCTGGAGACAAGCGGCCACAACTTCGTAGACTAGGTATACCTCTACTCAACTGACCAGGACCTTGCAACTTACACCAGCGTAGTGCAAGGTAAACAAGTTTAATAGTTCTACTTTTCTGACCAGCTTGCCTACAAGCTCAAACATCTGTGTTCCTAATGGCACACCTCAGCAATGACTCATCTAGGAGGCACACTACACCAAGACCTCAAGACACTTCAACATGACAGATTCTAGCTGCATTGCAGTCACACTTTTACTGGCCTAACACGCGCACAAACGTGGAACGCCACATCAAGTCTTGCATTCCTTGTTGCATCACCAAGCCCACGAACAAAAAGCTAGGAATTTACACACCTCCATTGGTTCCATCCAAACATGGGGATCTATCAACATGGATTTCATGACAGGGTTCCCTGTGACAAGATGCCAACATGACATTGTGTTCGTTGAAGTGGATAGGTTTTCTAAGATGGCTATCATGGTCGCTTGCAAGAAAGACATTGACGTAACTGGCATTGCGCAAGCTTTCTTCAACTATGTTTGGGTTCATTTTGGGCTTCCAACATCCATCGTCTCCAATTGTAAGTAACTTTTGGCAAGCATTGTGGGACGATGGGTACACAGTTGAATCGGTCGACAACTTTTCATCCACAAATAGATGGGCAAACCGAAGTGGTCAATCGCACACTTGTTCATCTTCTACGAATGTACAACCGTGCAGATGCTCGCACTTGGGATGACAATCTCTTGTACATTCAACACACCTACAACAAAGCCCTTCACAGCTCTATGGGTCTCAATCCATTCCAAACATCTTGAATTTCAACCTTCGGCACCTCTAGACATCTCGTACCACGCACCAACCAACACTAAGTCAAGCACACAAGAACAGGAAGCAGACAAAGCTGATAAATTTATGCAACACATCCACTCTGTTCATCAACAAATCCTCTCGCACACAAAGTACAAGGAGCGCCACGACGCACATCACACACCTCATGCATTCCGAGTTGGCGATAAAGTTTGGTTGCACCTTCAGAAGGAACGCTTCAAAGGTCCACACCGGAATATCAAGCCTCTGCACTATGGTCCTTACACCATTCTACGCGCCGCTGATGAGAACACCTTTGTTCTTGATCTGCCTCCATACTTGGGTATGCACCCAATCTTCAATGTGGAACTTCTCAAGCCTTACACTCCGCCACTTCTTGAGCCAGCAGTGACACATCCTTCTGATTTGGACCTTGAACACTTGCACCCGCAGAGGACCAAATCATCGAAATGACAAACATACGCACCCACCATGGCACACATCAACTTTTTCAAGTGGTCAAGGTTGGACAATACATTGATCAAGCTAAGTGGTACATGTTGACTTTCTAAGTCACCCCCTGATCGGCGCAAGGCTTCCCAAGGCTTACAAAGAGACAATGCACCTGCCATGACCCAAGCACTTCAAGCAAAAGGTGCGCAGGCACTTCTCGTCTGCACTCAAGTCCGAGATAGAGGTGCAAGTCTGCACAAGAGTAAGAGGATGGTTAGCTCTCACTAAAGGTTCCCGATGCGCACTTACGCACAAGATTTTATGGCGCTCAGATCAAAAGGCGCACATGTTTAAAGATGCAGGACCCCCGAGTTCTAAAAGGCCAAAGCAAAGGAAACGAGCGAGAAACAATTACAGGTCGCAAAGAACGTGTCGAAGACCTTCAATTTTTGTGCGCAATCTTATTCAAGGACCTCCCAGCTCCTATCCTATGTAGTTTCACACTCATGCGCAAGATCTTGCATCTGTGCCCTTCCATTGTGTAGGATGCAACCTTATTTTCGTCGTTGCCAGGTGGTTGCCCGACGCTCGTTCTACACAATGAGATTATCAGTTCGCCCAGGACAAGCACCAACCTTCCACGTGTCACAATCTCACTACCTCCGTCCAAAAGCTCCAAAGGACTCCTCTGAGAGCCCATCCAAGTGACGCATGGCATTCTTGCAACGCCACACCCAAGATCAATCAGGAAGCGCCAGGTGTCAAGTCGTTGCCAGATATAATGAAGATTGTTGGAGGTGGTTAAGAAAAGCTCGAGGCGTTGTCAGAATGATTAAATGCAAAAGCGGCTACTAGACATCGGGACTTGAGTGCACACCACTATCTGACTCTGTCACGAAAATCTTTCGTTCCCCTATGCACGTGTATCCCAAGAGGATCCTACCACCAACTCCAAATCCAATCAGCCTACCAGAATTCAAGAATTAGCAACGAAGTACCGCAAGTGAATTTAAAGTTATACCCACCGCCCCAAGTGGCACATTTATTTTAAAATAGGGTTGATTCACTATAAAACCCCGGCTTTCCATTGTAAAAGAGTCGACATTTTCTTCAATAGCCTCACGCTGCCGAAGTTTGCCCTCCATGAGCACTTGTATTGACTAAACCTTGTAAATTAATGAGAATTAAGTTCACCTCCTTTTGTTCTTCTGATGATCTGTGTGCTATTTGTGTTTGTTGATTTTTGTTTGTCAATAATGTTCGCCCCTCTCATTGTCATTCATCCCTAGCACCTCCTCACTGAACTCGAAACTCACTTGCAGGTTGTGTTTTGTGCACACTCAGGTCTGTGTTGATGTTGTCTATGGACCGTTTGTCATCCCTCTCAGTGTCGCGATGTGTTCCCGTGCCTCTATGCGAAACACTTATGCATTCGGTGTAACTTGGCAAAAACTATGTGATATTGTCTTGTTCTCAAAGGTTTGCACTGTGTTTACGGCAATAGGAGTGCTTGTTCTATTCTGGGTGCATCACCTTTTACTTTCAGCATCTTTGACCTTCTCCCTCCCTTTTCCTCTCAAAGATCCTAGGTTTAGATTAGCGATAGTTTACATTTCTACTCTTTAGGCCTGTGCATTGGTCTTAAACTAGGTGCGCTAGAATAGAAGGAATCTAGCCTACTCTGGAGGCTCGTCCCAAGGAGTGCAAGGGTCCCACGCCTTCGAAACATTCCCATCGTTGCGACAAGACAACCGATGCTTGTGCGCGTAGCTGCACGATAATACTTCCACACCTAGCGCCTTTGACTCTTGTGCCCCGTGCAAGGCCTTCGTGCTCAGCACCCCACTGCCAAGCTTCCCTGTGCTACAAAGCATCCACAGGTGCACATTTCGAATGACAATAGTTTCTGGCACACCCGATGGGACCAAGTTGAAGAAAAGCTAAGGAATCGGTACTACCTTTAGCTATCAAGTGTTAAAGACACTCCACAGAGCCCCTGGCGACTCCGAATAACCAAAATCTACTGGATTAAGCAGCCTAAATAATTAAAGATGTCTTTCCAACCCCCATTCCATGAAAATGTTGCGTTCGCGCCTTCCCATTTCTCATATCAAGCTCATGCGAGTGCCTGTAGCCTTCCCCAGTTCAACGCCTATGGCAGCGCCCTTATCCTTCTAATCAGTGTTGCACAAGCTACCTTGCTCCCAATCAGCGTTAATGCCCTGCTAATCAACCTCAAAAGAGCATTAATGATATACACCTTGATTTCCAAAGACAGATGAGGGAGATCAAAAGAGAGCAGGAGTATGATAAAGTACGAGAGGAGCTTGCTCATCAAGCTTACACTTAGCAAGAGGTGATGAAGCAGCACAGATATGAAGAAGAGTGCTTGGCTAGGCAAATTGCAACCAAAGAAGAGCAGATGTGCCGATTGCTTGCACAAATGCAAAAAATTGAAGCGCAGCCAGACACCCCCGCTCCTTCCTTTCCCAGCTTCAAGCAGTCTCCCTCTGCACCTACAAGCCAACTTATAAGACAAAGCTTTCGTGCTCAAAGTCCTTGGCTTCAGGCAGGATAGCTTCATTGCGCCTTCAAGTAAATCCCCTGCTTTCAAAGTACCAAGCTTCAGAAGGCCCACACATGCGCCAATTCAAGAGCCTGCACCTATGCCAGCTCAAAAAACCCGTCCTTCTTCAGGAGCCTCAAGCGCAGTCATGGCAGCCTTCTTGAACCATGCGTCTCGGCTTCACAATGCCCAACCTTGTAAAGCCCCCATCCTCTGCACCAATTGAAGCCTCTTGCCCTCCCACCATCTCCCTCTTCAAAGGAACAGTTGTATGGAAGGCAAGTGTAGACCATTCAGATGAGGATACTTCGAGTGAATATGACGAGGAGATCGTCATTGGCAATCCCTTCTACGCTACCACACAATAAGAATCAACCCTGTTGCAAGAAGAAGATAGGTAAAGTCAAATGGAGCAATAGGTTGATGAGTAGATGATCAAAGAGGCCATAGAAGGAGAGGACCTTAATGAGGAAGAGTCGATATGCGCCACTCCAGAGTGCATTCAAAGCCTTGGGCACATCCTCTCTTAGGTGAATGAGTTGTCGTTTGGCACTATGAAGGGGGGCCTCGAAGAAGAAGCTAACCTTCGAAAGGAGTGCACGATCAAAGAGAGCAACTATGATCACCCCAAGGTGAGCCCGCAAGCAAAATCACAAACGCAAGAGGACTCTTTCTAAGACGAGCTAGAGGAATTCTGCACAAGCCTATTTGACAAACTGGCATCCCCTCAGGAGCAGACCCATGCCCAGCCCTGCGCCAATGACCATGTTCAATTGCATATTGCAGATAGGCAAGGTGCGCACATAGAGGAGGTTACACCCGCGCAAATGGCAGAGACCCACAAGGAGCAAAGCGCACACCTAGGTTCAGACGAGTCATCTCAGGACTTCTTCAAATTGAACGAGCAATGTCAGTTGGTCTAGCCCAAAGCGCCACAAGAAAACGCAAAAGAAGCTATGGCGATGAGCGTTATCAATCCTTGCATGTCACAGAATGGTTTCCAAGAGGCACGTTGGACTTGGAGCAGCAACTGCGAGATGAGCAAAGGCAACCTGTTGGAGCCATGAGCTGCCCGAGCACCATGTACAGGCCTCCCACACTTCAAAAGGCTTTGTCCAAGCAAATAGCGCATTTAAGAGTTGAAAAATCTGGGAAGGATTGGTTCGACACCAAAGACATCAGCCATCTAGGAGAAAGGCTTATGCACAAGATGGAGTCATTCATCAAAGGGGAGCCCAGGTAGACGAACTTCCTTGAGCGCCTCATTCGCGGTAAATAGATGCCACCACGCCTCCACCCGTCACATATCAACAACAGGATGGCATGCAATGCAAAGGACCTAAGAAGTTTTTGTTTTGATTCAGGTGGGCGAAGGCCCATGTTTGCAGTTTGTATATTATAGATTAGATTAGCTTGCATTACATTTCCCTAAGTGCCTGTGTGCACATTGTATAGTCTTAATTTAGTTTTGTTTTCCCCTAAGTGTGTTTTGCACATCTGTTGCTTGTCCTTTTCCCTTTTATTTTGTTGAGGGCAGAACTCAATTCAATCTATTCAGGCATAGGCCAAGCAAGTTGTAGCTTTAACGACTCCGTGCCCAATGAATCGCTTCAAAAGCCATTGGATTCCCGCTTAGCAGGCAAACGGCCCGCAAAGGTCACCAAAAGTGTTGACTTTCTAAGTCACCCCCTGATCAGCAAAAGGCTTCCCAAGACTTACAAAGAGAGTGCACCTGCGATGATCGACAAAAGGCTTGCCATCTGCGCTCAAGCCTGATATAGAGGCGCAGGTCTGCGCAAGAGTAAAAGGATGGTTTGCGCTCACTAAAGGTTTCCAATGCGCACTTGCACGCAAGATATTGTGGCGCAAAGGTCAAAAGGCGCACATGTTTAAGGATGCAGGACCCCCAAGTTCTAAAAGGCCAGAGCGGAGGAAAAGTGCGAGGAGCAGTTACACGTCATAAAGAACACGTTAAAGACCTTCAATTTTCGTGTGCAATCTTATTCAAGGACCTCCCTGCGCCTATCCAATGTAGTTTCGCGCTCGTGCACAAGATCTTGCATCTGTGCCCTTCATTGCGTAGGATGCAACCTTATTTTCGTCATTGCCACGTGATGGCCCAGCACTCGTTCTACACAATGAGATTATCGGTTCACCCAGGACAAGCACCAACCTTTCACATGTCACAACCACACTGACTCCGTCCAAAAGCTCCAAAGGATTCCTCCGAGAGCCCGTCGAAGTGACGCGAGGCATTCCTGCAACGCCACACCCAAGATCAATCAAGAAACGTCACATGCCAAGTAGCTGCTAGATATAATGAAGATGTTGGAGGTAGTTGAGAAAAGCTCGAGGCGCTGTCAAAATGATCAAATGCAGAAGTGGCTACCGGACATCAAGACTTAAGTGCACGCCACTCTCTGACTCTGTCAAGAAAATCTTTCGTTCCCCTATGCATGTGTATCCCAAGAGGATCCTACCACCAACTCCAAATCCAATCAGCCTACCAGAATTTAGGAATTAGCGGCGAAGCACCGCAAATGAATTTAAAGTTATACCCACTGCCCCAAGTCGCACATTTATTTTAAAACAGGCTTGATTCACTATAAAACCCTAGCTTTCCATTGTAAAAGGGTCAACATTTTCTTCAGTAGCTTCACGCTGCCGAAATTTGCCCTCCATGAGCACTTATATTGGCTAAACCTTGTAAATTAATGAGAAAAAAGTTCACCTCCTTTTGTTCTTCTAATGATCTGTGTGCTATTTATGTTTGTTGATTTCTATCTGTGGGTAATGTTCTGCCCTCTCATTGTCATTCATCCCCATCACCTCCTCATTGAACTCGAAACTCACTTGCAATTTGTGTTCTGTGTGCACTCTCAAGTCAATGTTGATGTTGTTTGTGGACCGTTTGTCGTCCCTCTCAAAATCGCGTTGTGTTCCTATGCCTCTATATGAAACACTTATGCATTTGGAGTGACTTGGCAGAAACTGTGTGAAATTGTCTTGTTCTCAAAGGTTCGCATTGTGTTTACGACACTAGGAGTGCTCGCTCTATTCTAGGTGCATCGCCTTTTACTTTCAACATCTATAACTTTCTCCCTCCCTTTTCCTCTCAAAGATCCTAGGTTTAGATTAGCATTAGTTTACATTTCTACTCTTTAGGCCTGCGCGTTAGTCTTAAACCAAGTGCGCTTAGAACAGAAGGAATTTGGCCTACTCTGGAGGCTCGTCCCAAGAAGCGCAAGGGTCCCATGCCTTGGGGACGTTCCCATCATTGCGATGAGACAACTAATGCTCGTGCATGCAGCTGCGCGATAATACTTCTGCACCCAACACCTTAGACTCTTGCGCCCCGCACGAGGCCTTCGCACTTAGCGCCCCACCGCCAAGCTTCCCCATGCCGCCGAGCATCCACGGGTGCACATTTCGAACAACAGTACACTTCTCAGCAATTTCAAGTGCAATTTCCTTAGCTGCACACCAACACAATGGAGACCATTGCTCTTCAAGAAAGGAGGAATGATCAATGCGCAACCTCTGCACAGCCGAACACACTTTTCGTTTGTTCTTCTGCACAGAGCTCGCACTTCTCACACAACCCTACACACTCCTTTGCCTAAAGCTTGATCACAACCTTGCGCACAAGTCCCGCACGTGCTCGTATATTTTCGTGCAACCATTGCCTCATATCACAACCCCGCGCACTTCATCAACATCTGTTCACAAACTCGTCGACTCCTTCAAGCCCCATTTCAACACAACCACGTGTCAGTCTGCCCCAGCCGCACAACACAACAAGTGGGCCACCAATGATGGATCTCAGGATTAAAAGTCATTGAAGACAACCTAGACATTAACTGTTCTATTTGCCAACTACCACATCTGATAGGAAGATTCAAACACCCTCCTTAGTAGATGTGCAGCAAATAATATTGCTCTTGTATTATACATGTTAAATATGTAATATACGCATCTGGCCAAGATAGCTAGCAGAATCAGTTAAAACATGTAAGACAGTTAGTCATGTCAATGCAACACACAAACATAACATAGATAGCATGATCTGCATATCTATCCTGTAACACATTGTACCTATTCCCTATTCTATGCTATTAATAGAAGTTGCATTTCTACAAATAAGATTTATGTTCCATTGAATGTGTGTTTAAATGTTCTGTCTGAATACTCTCCGCGCATTCACTCTGCACAACTAAACTCGGTTGTCCCCGCACACTTGGTCCTAGGCCCCGTGGTGCAGATCATCCATCTTAGCCGTTTACAAGCATTTTGTAAATATACTTATAGATTTACTGTCTGTGTCAATCTCTTTCCTGATTGTTTAAGTGTAAGCCTTACTATTTTGGGCCTTATAAAAATTCCTCATGATTTTGCACCTTATAAAATTTCCTATTCTATTAGCATCAAGTTTCAAGCCCCATGGCTGAAGAAAGATGGAACGTCATTTTGCATACTTTTTCTCCAGACGCTTTATTGTTTTTATTTAGTATGTACAAGAGGACATGAACATATGTAAACCTAGAAACATAATTGAAGCTTGCGAAAGCTGCTACTGAGAAAATAGCACACTCATCAGATCCATATGTCCATTCGTTTAGGAATAAGTTGCACCTTCTTTGTTGTAATGTAAACCAAGATACTAGAAATTCAACTCCTGGGAAATACAGGCGGCAAAGTCAAAGCAATGTCAGCTATAGTTGCATCCATGTGATAGGAAGTTAGTGACAATTATCTTCCACAAATCTGTCTCCACCATCATGGGGTTGTGGACTTCAAAGGGATTATATTAATGCCCGGACGTATAGAAAGGAAATTTAATATAATATGCAGCAATTCAATAGATGAAGATCCATACCTCTTGCAAGCGGGTACAATCCACTGTGTTGAAAATCCTGACGAGAGTGCCCTTATTGCTGGAAGTGGCCAAGCGTAGGCCATCGGGGGTAAGAGCGAGGCAGGCGAGGTGGGAGTCGTGGGCGGCAATGAAGAGGGTCTTCCGCAGAGGCAAATGCTCGAGGCGGACCTGTCCACGGTGGAGGCCCGGGCAAGCGAGCACGGACGTGGAAGAAGAGGTGGAGAGGGCGAGCAGGCCCTTTGCGTTGGGCATGGTCTCGATTTGATGGACAAGCTTCAAGTCGGCGAAGTTGTAGACATAAATCTTTTGGTCGAGGGCGGCGACGATCTTGTCCCGGCGGAGCCTGACAGCCCTGACCTGTGCCTTGAAGGAAAGCTCTCCGATGCAGCGGCCCCGGTGGTCGTCCCATAGCATCACCTTGTTGGGTGGGTAGAGGGGATTGGAACCCCCGCCGACGATGGCTATGATGTTGCAGCGGAAGAGCATCTCGACGATTCCTATGCCGCCGCCCCCGTTGTTAAACTCTCTGCGGAAGGTCTCCTTGAAGGGCTCGCAGTTGTAGATTCTGAACCCTCCATCTGTGCCGCAGGCCGCGCAGCCGTAGTCCTGATTGAACCCCACGAACAGCACTTTCGTCATTGCCCCTTCCCCTTACCCTTCCCCTGACCCTCACAGGAATGCCTAACTAGGTGCCTCTTTACCCCTCCCCTGCCATCTCCTACGTAATTATTATGACCCAATTCATCAACGCACTCTCACTCGTCCCTGTTTTTTTTATTATTTTAACATTTACAATTTCATTTGTTACTCTTCACAAATTTAACGTGAGATTGGTATTGAAATTATAATCATTAACTTGACTTATTTAGAATTTCATTTGTTACTCTTCACGACTTCTTTAAGGTCCACTCCCCACTTTCATGGACACTATGCCCTGCTATCTTCGTTATTATTTTATAATACAATTACGTCACAGGGAATTATTTGTTCACCTAGATTCATGCACCCTTGTTTCTTGTGTTGCTTCCAATTTGAGCTTTATACACAATTGTTTGCTTTGTTGCTGTTTTTTCAAGTAGGCAACTAGAACAAAGACTCTCCCTATAAAATCAGTTCTCTGTATGTAACCTAACACCTTTGTTACATAATTGATTCATTCTCTACAATAAGGATCGAGTTATATTTTTTAATGGAAAATTCTTTATAATTGTGATATATTATATATAAAATGATACATTAATAAAAATTTATTTGGATGAATGGCCATAAAATTATATGTACTTAAAATCATAGTCATTTAGTAAGGTAACATCAAGTTCATCCCAGAAGCAGGAGATCTTGAGCTTATTATGGATTGGTAGCAAATAAATTTTTTGAATGTCTCGTAAGTCCTTGCTCTTAGGTTGAGACACCTTCTTCCCCTCTTTGTTAAAAGTGAGCAAACTAGGTTCATCCAAAACAAGTTTATTTTGGATAATGTTATTGCAGTCTCGGAAGGTATGGAATAAGCCAAAGTTTTTGGTCAAAAAACCATGTTTCTAAAAAATGATTTTGAGAAAGCCTACAACAAAATTAAGTGGCCCTTTATTATTGTTATGCTACAAGCTCTGGGTTTTAGCCCTCTTTTTATTTAGACTATTAACATGTTGTTTGGGGATGTTGGAGTTTGCATTACCAATAATGGAGTACAATCCCACAAATTAGGGATTTTCAAGGCTATAAGACAAGGTTGTCCCTTGGCTCCCTCGCTATATGTGTTGGTTACAGAATGTTTCAATTACCTTTTGGCCAACTATTCGTCTAGAGGCTTAGTGAAAGGCATCTCTCTCCCCAAGTGTGACCAAAAACTCGTTAATGGGCATTTTACAAATGATTCTTTTCTCACCCTTTTAGAGGAAGAGGCTTTAATTTAGAATGCCATGGAATGTCTTAACATTTTTTGTTTGGCATCAGGCTCTTCTATCAAGTGGAAAAAGACTAAATGCTACATGGAATCCCTTTCCCCCAAAACTCTTTGGCTAAAAAGATATCAATGGCAATGGATCCTCGCAAGTTTGCAATTTAAGTTTATGAGCATTATGTTTGCCTTTAGGGCCTCCCTTGCTAAGCTTTGGTCTTATGTTGTGCAATGAGTTGAGACAAAGATCTCTTATTGGATCACCAAGCCTCTCTCCCTAGCGGAGAAGCTTCAAGTGTGCTCTAAAGTGTTGGTTGTTATTCATGTATACTACTCTTCTTGTTGGGATCCTTCTAAGGTCGTTTATGCTGAATTGGAGTTGTAGAGTGACTTCCTTTGGGCCAACTAAGAAGGTCTCAGGGGTTTCCACTGGATTTCTTGAGATATTTGTTGTAGACCTAAAGAAGTTGAAGGCCTTGGGATCATTAACATTAGACTTCAAGGGTATGTTATAAGTGTGAAATGGATCATCAAGCCTTGAAGGGAATGAAGCATGGAAGGATTTTCTAAAACATTACATTACTCATGGAAACCCTCTTGGTTGAAAGACTTGGAAAGGTCTCTAGTTACATAATATTTTCTTTCTCCTATTCCAGTTCAGTTGGGTGGCACCTTTGTGGTTAAAATCATACAGAAAGCCTAGGATTTTCTCAAACCTAACCTCACTTGGGTTAGGGATGGCTTCATAAATGGTCTCCCAGTTAATTCCTGTGATCAAGGAATTTGACAAAGAGAGGAGGTTAGATCAAGTGTTAGTCCATAAAACCATGAAATCAACACACTAACATACTAACATCTCTAATCCTAGATCTTAGGGGGAACTTAATGAACAAATAACAATTGAAAACCCAACTAAAATGCAAAGAACAACAATCTTTACCTTCCTTGAGAGCTCCAAATGATTTCTTCATTTAGCTTGCTCAGATTATGCATAAGAAGTCTTCATTAATGACATATGGCTAATATCATCTTTTTTATGCACCATTGTTGAATGCTTGGCTTGATTAATATGGCTTGGCTCAATTGCAACATTATAACACTAGGCTTTTAGCTTCATGAATCTATTTTTGTATTATAATGCTACTTTGATTGAGCTCCCTAAATGAAGAGCTCTAGGCTTACTTTTATAGGCTTTCAAATCTCTTAAAATTGGTTAAATCTGACCATGGTTGAGTTTATTAACTTTGGCTGAGTTTGGCATATTTCTAGAATATTTTTTAAGATATTTTTCGAAAGTGACAACTCATAAAGGTAATGAGTGTGTTCTAGAATGTTCTAAGATGCTCTTGAAATTCTTTTTTAGTAATTGATTTAATTGATTTATTAACTCATGGGTGAACTCAATTAGGATTTGAAATTGATTTAACTTGTTATTTGATTTTGATTACGGTGTGCAAGTTAATTAATTCTTTTTAGGCATTTGGTCATTTATTTGATTTTGATTAATTCAATGTCTGTATTTGTCTTGTTTAATTGATTTGATAAGCCAAATTGATTTAATGCAAGGTTATAAAGCCAAATTTGAGACTAATATAAATTATTGGGCTAGGCATTCAATCATTGGCAAGCATTGGTTTAAAGTTGCATATGAAGCCATTGGTAGCCAAACTTACATGTCTACAATTTGCCCCTATTTGGGAAGATGTTGTAATTTATAAGCATAGTAACATCTTTTCAAAGAATAAAATTGTTTTTTTATGTTTACAACTGCAATAGTAATGATTGAACTGTAGCTGCCCCCTCGAGGCAGCGATTAGCAAGTAGGTCGGCAAACAGTCCTTCAAAATAAAGTAGCAAAATGAGGGGACTGGGGTGAAAACATAATAATTTACCCAAAGTTGGGCAAAATCATTGAGAAATGCAAGTGGGACGGTGTACAATGGTTTGCCCAAAGTCAGTTATAAGCATTGTACCCCGATAATGGCAACGTGGTATGATAACATAATAATTTGCCCCAACAGGCGATATAATCATTGAGAAGATGGATCTACCCCAATTAGGATAGACAAACAAGAATGAAAAATTGGTGATAACATAATGATTTACCCCAGTAGACAATATAATCATCAAGAATGCATGTGGGATGGTGTACAGTGTTGATGCAGTATACCTCAATAATGAAAAACATGATTTATGGTTGATGATTGATAAGTTGATATAGAGGATAAAGATGAATTAGGACAACCTGCTAGTAGGGAGATGCTCATCCAAACTAACAAAGGTTGAAATTCTTTCATTACTTGATTACTCTATTTGGGATATGATTGGGTATTGGATTGAGATTGTTGTTGATATCGGTGCCAAGGACATAGTGATACTATATTGATGTTGGAGACCTCTCAAAGCTAATTTTTGCTATAGCATTTGATGGTAGGCCTCATGATAGAACACCATGGGGGCTTGGCCAAAATATGCATAAGTATTGACTCCCGATATCCAATACTCAATGGAAAACAACTGCACCAATGATAAAAACCATGATGACAATGTAGATGTTTGAATATGGATAAATTCAAGAATAATGTGCAAGGAATCACCCAATGAACACATGTAGACTAGATCAAGGCCACAGTACTAAAATCAAACAAACAAGCACACAAACAAACAAACAAAACAAAGAAACAAGCAAGACAAAGAAAGAAAGAAATAAGTGTTAGTCCCTATGTTAGTATAAACAACATGACAAATATTGCCCCTAAAAACTAGGTGACAACTAAACAAACAAACAAGACGGGGGAATAGAAGAAAAGGAAGGGGGTGGCCAAGTTGTCTCCATATGTGCTAGGTAAGTCGGTGTTGCCTACATAGTTCTATGAATATGATGATCCAATGAAACTTTAGGCCAGATGTAGTTCTCTTAGGAAATGGGAAGAAAATGATGATTGATAGAAGACATGATGGATGTGATAGAAGAATAGGGATGAACTTGTAAAATGGTGATACCATAGGATAAAATGCCAAAAAGAATGGGGAAACTAAGGAGTGAGTGATTTGTTTATGACTTAGTGAGGGTTCCCATAATCCTTAAGGCAAAGAAGTGGCCAATGTTTTTGGTTTTTCTAAATGATTTTCAAATGTTTTTAGAATTTTTGAAGCATCTCAACTCAATCAAGAATGATGAGACACTAAAACTATCCAAGCTCACAAAATGGTGAGTGTTATAACTTGAAATGATGCTTACAAAATGGAAAGAGCATGAGAACTTGAAATGATGCTCGTAAAATGGTGAGAGCATGGCTGAAGTTACTTGCAAAATGGTGAGAGCATGGGCTTAGGTTGCTAAAAAAATGATGAGGGTGTATGGCAAAGGCGGACTGAGGTGACCACAATATGAATTGAATACAACCTACATAGTCCCAAAATGACCTGAAGTCACAGTAATTTTTTCCACACAAAGGCGAGGAAAAACCAACTAGGTCCCAACAAGTTCTCATATCTAGTAAATGGCCAGACAAATGAAAATAACAATGGTAAGGTGATGCATCAATGCATGATAGACAAATGTTGCCCCTAGTTTGCCCATAGGCAGTTATAACTAGGATACAATGGATTAGATCAATGATACTAATTTGCCCATAGGCGGTTATAATTAGTATCAAGACTAATGAACACTGATTTGCCCCAGTAGATGATATAATCAGGCTCACATAAACTTGAAATAGGATGAAAAATGAAAAATATCTTGGCAGATCAACTATCACACTACTTTCATAGACTATCATTATAAACATGAATTTGATTGATTATTGAAACTTGATCAGAATCCCCTCACAAAAAGTGTAGGAAGAACCAAAGTAACCAATATCAAAATAGGATTGGATAAGATGACTAAAAATAGGCTTTAGTCTAGATAGGAATGGTATGGTAAAATAGAATGGTCTCACTCTAGGATAATGATGGTTTGATAGATTGGATAAGATGGTAAGAGGGTTGCCCCAAAATGATAAGGTGAATGGTTAGGATATGTGATAACAACAAAAGGATTGATAACTTGATATGATATGGAACATGTTTGGTTCTATCCTGGGTATGATAAATGATTATGTTATTCCTACTGAAGTGGAGATGCACATCCTGATCAACAAATAATACAACCAAAATAGTCAATCATGTAAATTACTAGCCCACACCTCATCTGAATAGTTTCTCTATCAAGAACTGGCTACAGATTTGGATGCCAAGAATGCTATTGTAATCTTCATTGGTCATTGATTCAGATTCCTTCAAACTTTGAGATAAGGTGTTTTTGTAGCCTCTACAAAGAAAAGTGTGGCCATGGATGGTAAAGATGGATAAATATTAGATGGTAGGTTTGTTTGTGAATGGAATGGTGGATGATAATAGAATGAATAATGGATGGGAAACAAATGAAGATCAAGATTTTCAAGCACACACAATGTTGTTGATTCTGGATTCAACATAACTTTGGATGTGTTCAGGCTGAAGACTTCTTCTCTCAATAGGACCACTAGATTATTTTGTTGTTTGGCCCTGAGATTAGCTACCATCTGATTAATCTATAGAGTGAATGCTATTTTGATTTGATCTTTGATAATGTCTTCATTAAGTAGTAAAGAACTTTTATGCTCAGCTACTGGTGCCTCGAAGAGGTTTCTACCAATGAAGTTGTCTTGATTGTCCCATAGTGCCTTTGAGAAGGTTTCACTAAGTAACATAGAATTTTGAATTTGATTATTCCCTAGTGCCTTTGAAAAAGTTTCACTAGAAGATGTTGAGTTTTGACTTTGATTGCCCCTTAGCACCTTTGAAAAGGTTTCACTAAAAGAGTGTTCTTTTGCTAAATGATTGTGGTCTTGGCCTCCTTGCTTTTCTTCATCTAATATGTCACCATGGATGCAGTTCAACAAGGTATGATTCTATTGGTCACAATCAATACTTGTGGGAGATGGAATGTTAATGACATGACTATGATGGTTGGTGGTAATGGTATGTGAAATAGTGATGGAATGGGGTTAGGTTGCATAATCCTCATAGAAGATATTAGAACTCATTTTGATGTTGAATTACTCATCCTCAAAAACTATAGAAGGATCATAAATATATTCAAATTGATCTACGAGGCATGCGTAACTAATGTCATAACAGTCATGAATATATTATGTATATAAATTTGATTTTGACCCCAGGGACTCTAAATTCGAGGTCAAGATTGATATTGATTCTACTTATGATGCTAGAGTTGATGTCAATTCAAGAGTAGAACCTGGCTCTAATTCTGATTCTTCATTTGATGGGTACTTTGTTACAATGATGTCATGTTGGATGTTTGGTATTGGACAAGTAACAACCTGTGATGGCATAATGGCTCCAAAGAGATTGGTTTGTCAAAGTGAGATTCCTCTAGGATGGGAAAAAGGTTAAGAGATAACTCCTCAGAGACTGGATTGTTAAAGGGAAGCTCTTGAAAAATAGGCATATGGTCGAGGTAATGATTTTTCCAAAGGCAATTATAATCATTAAGAAGTGGCTCAACAAAAATTGGCTCGTCAGAGTGAGATTCCTTGACAATTGGTATAGGATCAATAGGTGATTCATCATATGTTGACTTATCACAAGTGGTTGGTTCAACAAAATCATCCTAAATTGGTTGGTTTTCTTAGCTTTGGTTTCCAATGAGTTAAAAAATACTAGTTTTGAAAACAACTTGGTCCTCAAATGATTAGCTCAGTTGGGTAGGTACTGATTAGACTGGTTGAGGCTTTAGTTAGATTGGTTGGGGTTGCAATTGAATAATGGTAGGGCATTAGGTAGTGTGATTACTCGCACAAACTAAAGGATGAAGTCTTAAAATTTTAACAATATGGTGGTGTGGAGCTTGATTGCTTGCGTAAGCCAAAGCATCCGACTCCTCCTCATAAACCATATCATCCCAGTTAGGGTTTTGAGTTGGATTGTAAGATGGTTCTTGACTTTTTTCCCTATATTGATTATTATAAGGAGGGTATGGATCTATTTTAAAAACAACATTATCATTGTAGAGGTCTGTACCTAATTCTACCTCACCAACCATATCATCCTAGTTGAGGTTTTAACTTTGGTCCTCGATTTGATTTGTGCAAAGTGGCTAAAATTCCATCTAACAAACCATGTTATCATCAAATGGGTCTTAAATAAAGCCATAAAAATCAAAGCCATTTTGTGCATCAATTTTATTATTAATTGAATTGTACGTGACTTCACCATAAATATAGCTAGACATATCCACATCAATGAAGAAAGCTCTAAAAACAAAAAGGCTTAGAGTTCTGTAGACTCTAAAAAACTATGTCCAAAAGATAAATCATTCAAACTTGGTCAAAAGGGTGGAGTTGTATCTCCAAAATAGTTTGTGCTAAAACTTGGCATGAAATAATTTAACATCAAATAACATACACACAAAAGGTCAAGTCTCTAAATGAAACCAACATGTCAAAGTTTAGGCTAAAGTGTTCTAAACAAGATATAAAGTATAAAAGAAAAAAGTTGAGTTGTTAGGGCTTTTGACCAAATATGAAGTTAAAAGCTAGGCTCAAACAAACATGATCTGCTAGGACTTTTGGCCAAATGACATCAAAAGCTAGACTTTGATTGAAAGATTGATGTGATTTAATTTAATCTAACAAGGTTGGAACAACTTCAACATAGACCTGACACACGAAATCGAACATAAACATGATTAGTTGGTATAATTCATAAGGCAAAAGACACCTAGAGAAAAGACTATGTTTTCCCAAATAAAGACACAAATAATGATGAGGATAGGTTGAATGAACAAACAAGTGATCATTTTCAAATTTGGGAAATTGATTAACCTAAGTTACGCAACCCAAAAGAGAAATATCTATGTATTAACCTCTGTGAAGCGAGGTCTAAATAAAAATCAATCAATGTTTGAATTCAAACTTAAAAAGGTTAATTGAAAACTCAATGGTTGAAAACTATGATTAGACTAAACAAGCTAGACAAGATTGGGAAGCATGACGATACATGAACAAGGTCCAAATAACATACGTGACATGGTTTGGTTGGTTTAAAATAATGGTTTTTGATACAAGGTCAAACAAGTCTTGAAATAAAATGAGTAACCTAACATCACAAGCATACTCTAATGATGTGATTAATGTTATGTTTCAAAGACTCAAAGGTTCAAACTTGATAATGATGTGGGAAACATAACAATACCCATCTCAAATAAGTAACACACACACACACACAAACATACTTAATAAAAATTACAATGTTTAAGTGTGGTGTAAAATGGCCAGTATAATGTCTCTTCAATCAAGGAGTGACATATAAATAAATTGATTTTGACATGATTTGTAAACAAACACATTAGTTTTAATCTAAAAACACCAAGTAAGAAAATGATAAAATACAAGTAAATCATCTAAATTCCTTTCAAGGGTGTGGCAAAGTAGGGTTGATTAAAACTAATTGGTTTTCGAACATTCTAGATAGATTAATTACACAAGACTTTCATGTCAATGATGCAAAATAATCACACTTTAATTAGGTGTCTCTGACACTTGGCTTGTTGCAAAAAGGTCTTACCTTTTTTGCAACCACTATATCAGTCATTTGCTTAGTGTAGTGCGATGTCCAATGTTCAAATACATCTCAATGCTTAACTTCAATATTAAAAGGTGGTTTAATTACTCAAACCTTCGATCATAGTGGGGGTGATGAAGTTAATGCTAGGAGATGAAACCCCAGATCAAAGCTTCCCTATAGAACTTATGGGAGGTAATAAAGTCTTCCTTACAAGCCAAGATGCATGAAATAAATGCCATAATAAAAAGACTTTATGGTCACCCCAAGATCACCCAATAATATTATGAGTTTTTTAAAAAGGCTTTAAATGACATTCTTTCCATGCCTTAGACTAGGCTCAAAGTGTGATGAGATGATGCTTTTGATCTCAAAAGTTCCCTAAAGGGGATGAATGAGAGATCATACACGCACGTATCTTTTCGCTAAAATACACAATCAACAAGCAAGTTTGAAAATAATTGAAGTGAGGTTAATTTCATTGCACTAAATTGAAAGTGTTTGATTATATTCGTTACTAGCCCCTTGGATTTAAGATGTGTAAATAAAAATAATTGCAAACCACCTAAAAAGAAGTTGACACTTTTGATCCCAAAAGTTTCTTAAAGGGGACGGATGGGAGAGCATACACGCACAACTCCCTATTTACTTAAACAAGTTTAGACTAAACAAATAATGAAAATAACTTGTAAAAACTTTGAAGTGTATTCAATTTTATAGCACTAAACAAAATGTGTGCTAGTGTTCTTTTAGCCCCTTGGCTTTAAGTTGTGAACTTTGAAAGAAGTCACAAAAATTTAACCAATAAAACACCCTAAAAAGTTTCTTTAAACATTGAAATGAAGGATTTCTAGTTCGTTTTAGACATCCAAATGAAGTGTGAAAAGACTAATTTAGATTGAAATGGTATTTTTCAAATAAGTCATGCAAAGAAAAGGTCAGAACTTCATTTAGCCTTGAAGCTTATTTATCAAATGAGACAAGCAACTTTGAAGGGTAAAATCTGTCAACCCAAAGGCAAAACCCTAAAATATCAAATATGCTAGGTTACAAAAATGTTAGAAAAAATCTCAATAAAAAACTCAAAAAATCTCAAAAAAAAAAAAAAAAAACTTATGAAACATGCAAACAACAAGTTAAAAGGTTAAAAACAAGAAAATCAAACACAAAAATCATAAAAACCTATAGTCAGTAATTTAGATATAACTTTTAAAATATACTTCAAATTGTCACCAAAAAATTGGATATTATTTATAGGTCCAAGGCGTAGATCTCTACAAAAATTTAGGTTAAACTAGAGAATAAAAAAAAAGTTATTAGCTATGTACTAACTATTTTTACCATAAAATTAATAAATAAAAGGTGACAATCACTAAAAGAGTCAAATTTTAAACTACAAATCAGATTTTAATGAAATTTTTAGAGAATTAATATGAAACTAGTAAGAATATCTTATCAAAAAATGAAAAAAAAATAAACAGATAAAAAATTAGAGCTATTTTAATATCCATATTTGTTCAAAGATGTGGGGTGCGCAATCGTGTCACACTGAGTGTGCCATTTGTGATCAAGGAATTTGATGAAGAGAATATGTTAGATCAAGTGTTAGTCCATATAACCATAAAATCAACACACTAACATACTAACATATCTAAGCCTAGATTTTAGGAGAGATTAATAAATAAATAACAATTAAAAACCCAACTAAATAACAAAGAACAACAATCTTTACCTTCCTTGAGAACTCCAAATGATTTCTTCATTTAGCTTGCTCAGATCATGCATAAGAAGTCTTCATAAATAATATATGGATTACATCATCTCTTCTATGCACTATTATTAAATACTTGGCTTGATTAATATGGCTTGGCTCAATTTCGACATTATAACACTAGGCTTTTAACTTTGTGAATCTATTCCTATATTATAACTCTACTTTGATTGAGCTCCTTAAATGAAGAGCTCTCAGCCTACTTTTATAGGCTTTCAAATCCCTTGGAATGGATTAAATATAACCATGGTTGAGTTTATTAATTTTGGTTGAATTTGGCATATTTCTAGAATATTCTTTTAGATATTTTTCAAAAATGACAACTCACAAAGGTAATGAGTGTGTTCTAGAATGTTCTAAGATGCTCTTGAATTTATTTTTTAGTAATTGATTTATTAGCTCATGGATGAACTCAATTAGGATTTGAAATTGATTTGACTTGCTAATTGATTTTGATTAGGGTGTGCAAGTTAATTTTTTTTAGGCATTTGGTCATTTGTTTGATTTTGATTAATTCAATGTGTGTATTTGCCTTATTTAATTGATTTAATAGGCCAAATTGATTTAATGCAAGGTTATAAAGCCAAATTCAAGACTAATATAAATTATTGAGCTAGGTATTCAATGATTAGTAAAAATTAGTCTAAATTTAGCTATGAAGCCATTGGTGGCCAAATTTACATGTCTATAATTCCTATTCCCTTTGGTTATTTCCCATATTCAACTTTCACAATGTTTTATTTGATATGGTTCCTTGGAGAAAAAGTCTTAGGTTCTTCAAAAAGGTAATCAAGATTATTAGGGACATTTTATATAAAGTTTATAGAGAGTGGCTCTCATGGAATACACTTAGACTCAAATACTAGCTCAAACTTGAGGATGCAGAGCCGATTCAATAAATTCAAAATTCCATACCTGATGACTACCTCCATAAAATTGTTGTTTCTACTAGATTCCTTTGGTGGTGAGACTAGCATTGGCCTATGGCAACTTTTTCTGTCAATTAAACCTTAAATTAGGTATCATCTCTTAGATTTGTCACATATTCAGAGTGAAACCCTCAACCACTGGTGGAAGTTAAGGTATTTGGATGCCACTTGGGCTATAAGGCTTGACAACTTGTGGAAAGCCCACATTGAGCCTAAAAAACCCATTTTATCTGGTGTATTCTTTACCAAGCTCTATTGATTGGTAACTGACTTAATCCCCTAGGGTTCTCAAATTCTATTTATCGTGCTTGTCATCAAGTTGCGACTTTGAAATATTTATTTTGGTTTTGCCTCCATGCTTAGTTAGCCTAGAAATGAATTGAAACCCCTTTTTAACCCTTTTTTATAGAGTACTTTACTTGGAAAATGATTATTCTCAAGGACTCAACCATGCTACCTACAAGATGTAATAATTTTTGACATATTTTTTGTGTTGGAATTCTTTTTCATATATGGAAACATATAAACTATGATATTTTAAGTAATCAGTTATGGAAAGGATTTTTTCGATGACCAACATAGTTACTATCATTTCCAATGTTTTGTTTTAGATTCAAGTTTAGGCAAATAAAGTCTTCCTAGAGGTGGTGCACCTCTAGACCATTTTGAATCACTAGGGGAGTGCTTCTTGTGTTATCAGTCATGAGCCTTTTGATCTCCTATGCCACCAGTCTCCTTCTTAAGGCATAAGTCAAGGATTTTGGCATCGACAATTGAGAATTAGGTGGAGTATGTCTCCTCGTTGACTGTCACCTCCCCTTGGGGGTGGCATTTTTTATCGACTTGGGCACAATGGAGATAATGGTTGGGGAGATCCCCCCTAAGATAAATTTCCTCACTTGGATCTTGCTATCTCTTCCTCTCAATAGGCAGAGGATACTAAAGAAAAACAACAAACATATGGGTGGGAACCTTTACCTCACACTAAAAATCCTCTAGGCACAAGTGACTAGGGGACGTTAGATATTCTACCTCCTCTAGCTGCCATGTTTGGTGTTGATGCATAATGTACTATTTAATAATTTTTTGATTGAACATCACTTATGACTTTTGTAGTACAACACTTTTGATGTTATGATTTGACTGCTCTCTCAGGGCTTGCCCTAATGTATATTTTGCATTTTGGGGTGTGACTTTTCCATCCATTTTTTAACAATCAATGTTGTTTATTATATGACATTATTAATAAAAGTGTGTTTTTCAATCAAAAAAATTATAGTCATGTAGAATGATCATAAAACCACATGTACTAAAAACTATAGTGATATGCAAGAACCTATGGCACAAATATAATTAACTAAAATTTTGTCACAAAGAAGAAAAATGTATACAAATTCCTCTATATAAAATATTGATGATAAAACATTTATCAAATTCATCAATGCTTTAACTCAAATAGAAAATACAAAAGCTCTTTGGTATTTTTATTTTATTTTAAAACAATTTGTGAATGCAATAAAATCTACTAGATCAATCTCGAATCCATAAAATATTAAATTGTTGGAGTAGTTCTAAGATCATTGTAGCTACCATAAAAAAACACCCACAATACATGCAATATATAAATATAATAAAAGCTTAAAGAAAGATAATATATAGATTTATCTAGGTAATATTACTCCCTCTTAGATGAAGAGCTTTAACCTAAATTTTCCACTATAATAATGATAACTCTTATCCACAATGTACCTCACACATTAACCCTTTATTCTATTATATAGATAAGAAAGGAGGTTAGGGATAAGACCAAGTTTTGGAGAGTAGCTACTTGTAGACAAGACTTCTTAGATTTAAGACTTACCCAGTATTAGCATAAATCAATTATGTAAATACTTCATTGAGAATATTATCTATTAATGGGTTATGAATAAGTGTGCACCAATGAGTGCTTATCCACAAATTATATTACGAATGAATATTAGAAGTCCATATTAAACCATATAAAAGTGTATGTGTTATTAAATGCACTAACATCCCCCCTTAAGATGTACTTTAGTAATGGGAAGGATATAGGAATCACTAAACTATCCCTCCTTGATGACACCTTCCTTCACTCCCAAAAATTACCTAAGCTAAACAAATCAAGCCTCAAGTAAGGGCTTTATGAAAATATCTACAACCTAATCAATTATTTACAAACACTTAATCAACAACCTTATCCTATATCATTTTTTAGATATAATGCATATGAATCTAAATATGTTTTGTGTTGGTGTTCCACTATGTTGTGACATGTGTGGATAACATCTAATTATCACTTAAAGTGTTATGGGTTGGTTTTATGTAAATTTAAAATTCAAAAAGCATGCACCAAATCTAGACTTTCTCATGGTCGGTAGCAATAACTCCACCATACTCACACTTTGATAGTAGATAAAGTAATAGTAGTTTGTTTCTTATAATACCAAGTCACTGTACTTGCCCCAAGATGATAGATGTATCTTGCAGTCAATTCATGATCATTTGGATCTCAAGTCCAATCATTATCTGTGTAACCTACAACAATTATTTTTCCACCAAAAGTGTGATCGACAAATGAGGCTTTATTTTCTGACAAGTACCCAATCCCATAATTAGTAGTATTTCAAAGATATCATAGAATGTGATTTAAAACTTATTAATGGTTACCATGGGTTTCATGATAGAAGCATGACACAAGATTCACATCAAAAGAGATGTCAAGACAAGTATGGAATACATCCTACCAGTTACCTATAAAGTGTACCATCAACACAAGTATAATAACATTTGGAAAAAATATTGACTCCATATTAAAAATTAGTTGGTGTGGAGTCGTAATCTTCCATGTTGAAAGGATGAAATATATCTTGAGCATACTGGGATTGATTAATAAAAACTCTTTTCTCAGACTGTGAAAACTGAAGACCAAGGAAAAAAATGTAAAAAACCCAAGTTAGTCATTTTAAATTTCTCCATTAATTTTACTTTCACATCATGAATCTACTTGGTGGAGCTCCTTCTAATGATTAATTCATTGACATAGAGGACTAAACCTAGGTGTTGCCCGTCTACTTTCTTTGTGTAGACCGTGGGTTTAGAGTGACTCTATGTTAAACTAGAGTTGATTAGAAACATGTATATCTTTTCATACCAAGCTCGAGAAACTTATTTAAATCCATATAAGGAATTTATAAATTTATTCACATAGCTAGATTTCTCACTATTGATGGATCCAGGAAGTTGGGACATGAATATTTCTTCCTACAAGTCTCCATGTAAGAAGGCACTTTTTACTATTTATTCATACAAGTCTCCATGGATCATCTAAATTTTTTGAAGGAAGAATGGGAGGCTATTGGAGCCTTAAAATATCTATTCTCATCTCAATTTTCCTCTTAATTTCTCTTAGTTGTTATTTGTTTTTTGATGGCTATTTATTTCTACTATCATGTTACAACCTTCCCTTTGTTTGGGGTTTTTTTAACCCTCTTTTGATCAAGGAGGATTTCTCTTGGTTTTTCTTGTTATTTTTATAGCTCTCATTTGTTAAAAGGTTTTGACCCTTTCAAAAAACCTCGTTTACCCAATAATAATAAAAAATCACCTTTGACATCCATTTGATAAGCTTTCCACCCATGTGTTACAACCAAGAAGGGTATTGTCCTAATGGAATTCATCTTGGTAATTGTAGTGATAATAATCAACACCTTTAATGTGTGAAAAACCTTTTTCTACAAGCCTAGCTTTATACTTGTTAGTGGATAAATATGATGCATACTTAGTGTGGTACACCAACTTGTACCTCACCATTTTTCTTCTTTTCAAAATTGGAACCAAACCCCAAGTTTTATTCTTCTTCAAATAAAGAATTATGTTTGTCATAGTTGCCTAACATTTAGAATTCTTACAAGCCTTGTGATAAATCTCTGGATCCTAAATCACTGTGAACTATGCCAAGTTTACAACACCAAATTGATGTTCCAATTTAGGTTTGTGTAAATATTTAGGATTCCCTACCCATGCACTGACCTCTCCATGAACTATGTAGACTCATTTTGGTTAAGGTTGTGTTAGTTAAGTAAATTCATTATGAATAACTTATGGCACTGACAGTGAAACTATGTGTTCTGCTAGCGATGGAGCAGTTAGTTATCCCCTTTGTAGCTCATCATCAGAAATGTAGTCAATCTTAGGATGAAAGTCATATAAACTACATTGTTCTTCATAAGAAGCATCTGAAGTTGTGTTTACATCAGTAGAAACTAAAGGAAGAGGAGGAAAATGTGTTGGCATGTATGTTTAGGATTATTCATTAAATAACACATCCCACTAGTAAATCACTTCAGTGGTGCCCAACATAAGAAGATAATATGCCTTCACATCTTCATATTAACTAACAAAAAGACAAGGATAAACATACTTTTACATTACTTTGTGTTTATCATTTGGCATGTACGTCTATACATTACATAAAAAATCCTTAAATTTATAAACATTGGGCTTGACAACAAACCATTCTGTTCAAGAGCATGTCTTGCACTACTAAGTGGGAAGTATGATTTTTAATGTAGCTTGCACACTAAATTGCCTCTACATAATTTTGAGAAGGCAAGTATTTGGTATGCATATGCAAAGGAAAATGCAACTAATCTATAAATCAATCTTAGCTCAAAGAAGATAAATCCTACTTACACTTCTGATTGTTGATACATTAGATATTTGGGGTCATGGCCAAGATGGATCTGCTAGACCTAGCCAAGGGATCTATTAACATGATAATATTACTAGGGAGGGTTCCAAAGCCTCTAGTCAAGTAAAATTATTCAATAATCCTAAGTATTATATTTTCATATTCACTAATGTATAAATGATAAAATCAAAAGTTAATTTTGTTCTAGTGCTCTCAAAATCTTGTGTCAAAAAGTGGGGGTAATAAACATTAAAGGTAAACATACATAACAAAATCCTATTTATGTATATGTAAAACCCTAATGCATGGAGAGATCAATATATTCAAAAGCCATTACTTATGTTACTTCTATCTACTAAAAGAGAAGAACAAAGTTAAAGATACTTACCTTGAAGATGAACCCATCGAGACTCAATCTCTCCCTTGGCCAAAGTTACTTTGCAAGAGGTTGTTGTGGTTTGTAAGGATCACTAAGAAAGGCCAAAGTATCCAAGACTTTTCCATGACACAATATTTTTCTCCATGTAGAAACACTAAGTTAAGACTATTTAAGTAGGATGACAGAAGAGCAGATTGTAAAGAAGTGCAAATGAATAATTAATTCTTGTTATCTCTAAGAGATGGTGAAATGAATATGTTTATATAGTTAAATATAACCCTAGTCTTTTCTAAAAGTTTAGTTGACAAGGTATTCCCAATTAACTCTATATCATTATTGATAAAAATAAATTAGGTCTTGGTTTATGTCGACCAGGGGCCAACCTAAACCATAAATGAGTTTTATCAATTAAAGTATAGTGTCGATGGGGTTGATAATGTATTATAAACCATCAAAAAGGAGTTAAGGCTAGGGAAGGGCTAATGAAGGAAGAAAATGACTAGAGGAGGGTGAAAAAAAGGAAACAAAGATTAAGGGAATGTTTTTAGGAGATGGTTGTGTAAATAACAAGTGGTATTAAAGGGACAAAAATCCTATAAAGCACCAATGGTCTGCCCACCCCTTTCCCAGTGCACCCCTTAAGGTGTGCACTTGAAAATATTAAGACTCGATGGGTTCCTACAAGAGAGAAAGCATCAATAAGTGATAAAGTTTGAAAATATTATGTGTATATATATGCCCCACTCAAATCTCATCACGTGTCACTCAGGTATAATAGGGGATGGTGCTTCAAGAAAATAACATAACAACACATAACACTGAAGCTAAAAAAATACATTATTTTAAAGCAAAAAATAACTAAAATTAAATGAATAAAATAGAAATAATTGAAAAATAAAAGTAATATATGCATAGCTTGACTTACCTTTATCATTGGATGGTTGTCTATTGTATTTGAAGTTTTGATTGTGGAGGGTGTAGGGACTGCTTTTAATAAACCCAAGGATATAAAACTAAAGAGAAAAATCAAACAAACACATGAAAGCCAAGATAACTAATGTTATGTGGATGATACATACTTGTAAATTTGGCAAGTTGGGGTGACAAATGCTAAGTTAGGACCAAATGACCAAGTCAAAATTTACAATAAATCAGGGAATCAAAAAGCCAAGGCTACTAAAGACCAAAAAAATCAAACAAGTAAACCTTAAGTAAGAAAGGAAGACTCACCAAATCAAACCAAGGATACATGTCAAAAATGGTAATCAAACATCAATGTGAACATAGTAACAATATTTACATATACAAAGATAGGAAAGCAAATGGTAAAACAACTATGAGTGAGTAGTGTAACAACTCTGCTGAGTTAGACATAGAAAAATGAGATTTTTTTGTAATTAAACATATATACCATAAATAGATTACATTGAAAGAATATAAATAGAGATCATATATATACTCAAGTGTGATAACAATAAATACATATCACATCTTATATCACAGATCCCTAATGTCATGAGAACACTACATAGATCAAAAATAGAAAGTAATTACATCAACTCAGCCATGGTTGATACAAGTCTACAACCACTATTGTCAATACACAATAATAAGCAAATGCAACTCTTCATGATAATATTCTATGATAAGTACAATACAATACAATTTACATATAAGATACATGGCTCTCTCGAAGCATATTTCCTGAACTCAAATATTTGTGGCAATTTCAAATGTCATCTCAATAAGTAATACTATTGTGGGGAGGGAGAGCATCATCTGAGAACTTTTTTACACCAACCACGGACCAACAATACCCCATACTAATCTCATTAGGAAATGGCCCTCCCTTCATGGAAGAGTATATAGTGACATCATAGGAATCTAGAGAGACAAGTAAGTATATGTGTGTTGTATGATTTTCAAACTAAACATGTAGTGTATCATAGAAAACCATTCTATTACAAGATATCACACAAATATGTAAATCATACTAATGAGATGAAAATGTCTCACTAAATATACTTTGGCCAAAATTTTTATGAATAATAAATAATAATGATCTATAGATCAATCAATTTCATACACACCACTTGATCAGACTACCTTCATCTGTCATTGTGATACTAGTAAGTTAGTGAAGTCCATCTCACTCCTTACTCCATATCAACAATGCAGATTGGTCAAATACAATTCAACCACAAGATTCATTTAATTTACATCCTACTAACAAACACATCATATAACATGTTAAACATAGGAGTAACCAAAGCATACATTTATTCCATCAAATGTATGAATGAATCTTACATTATTTTCTATCCCATAATAGAAATAATGACTAGAGTTTATACCACCCAAGTAAATACACATTTAAATATAGATTTTCACTACCACAATTAGTTTCAAACATACTACACCCTATGATAACCCATATTACCATAATCTAGAATTCTAAGACATAACTACTAGTTTTTCCACAATCAGTCATAGAAAGTAGTCTTAAATACATGGAAACATAAGCTTTTATTTAAGTAACTAGACATAACAATGCAAGTCACATTTCCCATGAAACACAATAATATACTAACTCAACATACAATATACTCTCAAAGTTCTATGCATGCATACACAAAGCCTTTTCAACTACCACAATAAATGATATTCATAGTAATAACCATCACGTCTATAATAAAATATAGGTGTGAGTCTAGACATAACAATTACAATATGTACCATCTAGGCTTAATATACATATACAATGTAGTACTCTATGATATCCCATACTATTATAGTTTACAACTACAGAAATACATATAACCAAACATATGGTTTCAAGAATCCAATGACCCACATACATAATAAGTATGAGATTATATCACTTGGGTATACCCTAATTATAAATTGCATACTATCATTCAAGAAATATAACTTATAAGCATGCATCATGATGCAATAATATATGATAATAGCCATCTAAACAATTGTATAAAATATACTCATGATATATACTACACACAAGTATCCGCTACTGAATGTAGATATATCTCAACAACTCAATTATGTTATTCTCAAGAGTCAGACAACTCATTAACTAAATTATTCCATATTATTTTATTTATTTAATTTAATTCTTTTCTTAGGTGATCATTTCCTCACAGTTATAGTTTTGGTCCCATAAGCACCTTACGAATTGTCCAATTACTTAGTTATAGGTAGAATCCCTATATATGAATACTCGAATATGTACCAAATGTAAGTACTCAAATGATATGCAAATACTATTCCACTATTCATTTATACTCTAATCAAAAGCTCCTTGAAATTGTCTATAACTCTAATGGAGGATCTCAAATTACATAACTTATCCCCAAATAATGAAGACTCATACTAAGTTATAATATGCATCTATCATTAAATGCTAGGTTAGGAACTGTTGGCCAATTTTGACCCACATACAGAAATTTGCCTAGATAGATCAGTTTCTATAAGTTTAGAGATGGAGTGACAAGATAAATAGAGTTCCTAATTGAGTGGGTGACCGAATAATGAATAAGATCAAATGTCACGTACAAAGCTTTTGAAACACTTTAGGCAAGCTTAAAGTGTGTTTTATTAATCTTTAAGAAGCAAGTCTTGAAATAGGTCTAAGATTGCAAGGTGAAAAGGATTGGTAGGTTCTCATGGTGTTTCAAGCATTCAGGGGCATGAATCAGGTTGCACAAAGTCTTAGAAGTTTATTGGAGCCTTCTAAAGAGACAACAATTTCTTGCACAAATCTAAAAAGACTAGATCATCATGGCATGTCAATTAGAAATGAATGGGTTAGCTTGATTGTGAATTTAATAAAGTTTACTTAGAAAGCCTCTCAGGCCAAAAGACCACATGGACATGATGTTTTTCATGTCGAGAAGGTCCCCTACAAATTTAACATCTTGATGAGTTTTCTATCTCAGGATATAAGCTTCCAAAGTTGAAGTTGTAGAGTGGGATGTGCATGTAGACGTCAAGTTAAAGCCTCATAAAATAGCCATTTGAATTCAAATTTTCCAAGGGTGAATGCATAATTAACAAGTGGTAAGATATTAAAAGCCTAGAGCAGATCTAATGGTGTACGGTGATTGAAAGTGTTAGTGGGCCCAAATAGATATATGGTGTGCATTTAATCATGTAATCGAAGATCGATGGTCCATGCTCAATCTGGTAGACTAAGGATCCAATAGTGTGTGATCCATCATACCAAAGTAGATTGATGATGAGTAAGAGGTCAAAAAGTTAGAAAATCTTGAGGATGAATACAGTGAGGACAAGTGTCTAAATCATGGAAGCTTGGAGCAGATCTAATGGCATGTGGTGACTAACAATGTCAGTGGGTCCTAAGGATCCAATAGAACACTTGAGATCATGCAGATTCAATATCAACGATGAGTAAGAGGTCAAAGAGTTAACATACACTAGGGATGAATGTGGAACTAACATATGACACAATTTGAGAAGGTTTGGATCAAGATCAATGGCTAAAATTAAAAGTTGAAAGTTAAGGGACTTTAATAGAGAGCAAATTTGACTTAGGTCAAACCAGGGTAGATATTTCAAAAGATGTCATTGAAGCTCAATCGAGACCTTTGTTGGAGGAACCAGAGCATGTAGACTCAGTTTTATTATGTTTCTAACATCACGTATAATAAGTTCTTAGTATCTATAGGTCTTAGAGGTAGAATAGATCTGTTTAGACCTAATATGGTTCAATAATGATGTTATGTAGTTTGTAAACTCTTCATGAATATAGCTATATGAAAACCAATAAATTAGATTAGTTTTCAATATATAGTGAGACTTATGCTTAGATATTGAAGTAATGGGGGTAAATATGTGATTAATAAAGAAGTGTCTCATCTGTCGAAGTTATAGCTTTGACAAACATGTACCTATAGTCTCTAAAAGCAGACTTAGACATGGCTCTGTCAAGTCCATGGATATGAGGACTTTATCCTCATAATTTGAACAAGTGGAGATGGCATAGAAGATCAAAGCAAAGGGATTCAAGGGTTGGAGAGTATATTAGAGGATTTATTTCTTCTCAATGTCCTAATTAGATCAAATATGGTTCAAAAAAAGAGAGGATGATAACTCAATTAATAACCTCGGATGGCATGGTCCCCCTCTTTCCCCACTTTCTCCTATATCCCTTATTCTTTTCCATTTTTAATCTCTCTTGATTTTTATAAGAAAGACTCTCTCACTTTTGATAAGATTTTCTCTCTCAATTCTAGAAGAGTAGAGACTCTCATTTGATAAGGCTAGACCTTTTCAAAATTTGTATAAAAGACCTCTTGAAGAAATAAAGAATTTCTCTACCTATCTCTACACTCTGAATTGTGTGTAAAAAAGCTTGTGCATAATGGCATTGTGAAGGAGAATCTTCCATGCCCATTTTCTTTCTTTCTTGCTCATTTATAGGTGTCTTAAAGTTATTTGAAGGTTTAAGTTAGTGTTCTTTTTGTCATTGATGCAAGCTTTTAGTGAGTCTTAGAAACTCCTCTTTGCCTTTATTCATTGCTGCTTGAACCTAGTTTGTGAAATACTTATGTAACTAGTTGATTTTGTGAGATTGTGTGAGTTAGCATTGTCTTATGCTTCCTCAGTGTTTACTTTATGCTTATGTGAGTTCTCATTTAAATTTGGTGAATCACTTGGTTAACTTTCGTAGGAGTTCTTTTCCCCTTTCTAAACCTTTTCCTTATGACAACATTAGTATAGGTGATCCATCAAGAGGAAGCCAACCTTCTCTAGAGGTCTAACTTCACCATAACCCATAGCCTGGGGTTGTTCCAATATTGTAGCCTAATTGAAGAGAGCCTGAAGAACCCTCTCTAAGGGTGCAAATTGATGCTACAATAGTTTATGGCATGCCTAGTGGGACTTATAGTTCAAAGAATATTGGTCAAAATTTGATGTTGGTTTGATCAATTTGTAGTAGTTATGGTTTCCAAGCAATAACATCTGGTAACTCCAAAAGAAGATCCAACATTCTAGTAGTAGAGCAGTGACTACATCTCATGCCAAAGGTGACTACAAGGTCAGCTTCTAGAGGTATTCCCTTTGAATTCATTGAATTGCCTTTAAACTCAATAAAAAGATTAATAATTGCTAATACACACCCATATAAAGGCAACTTTGTTCCTAAGTCAATTTTAAGGCCTACCCCTGCAAGAAGATCTTTGTTAAACCCTTTCATTGTCATGGCATCCCCTAGAGCTTTCCCCTTTATGGATTTTTATGGCCAAAGTCCTCTGAACCTCCCTCAGTATGATCATATTCTAGTATCAACTCTTAAAAGTGTCCCTTATTTTACTAGAGACCAATTTACAACCCCTTCAAAACACCTCATGGATATAGCTAATTTTTGTAACATTCATAATGTTAATGAGGAAAATGTAGCAATTGGGTTATTAGTAATCTATTTCAAAGGTAAAGCCTTAGATTGGTATATAAGCCTTCTTGCTAATTATATTACATCATGGGATCAATTAGGGGATACATTGTGTAATAAATTTGAAGACAAAAGTGACCATTTGTCACTTGCAGAATAGTTGACAACAATTCAAAGAGCCCCTCATGAAGTCATGCAAGACTTCAATACAAGGTTCTAAAAGACTTGGGATAGAATCCCAGTCTTTGTTATTCCTACCCCTAACTTTGCCTTTATTTACTATTTGAAGGCCCTAAATAGTGACATTATAATAATGATCCAAACCATGGGAGGAAACACATTGTCAAATGCATATGATGTGGCAATCACAACAAAAAATTGTCTATTACAGGCTGGCAAGTTTACACCTAGACCACTAATGCCTTTGTTCCCTAAGATCAGACTACCCCCTATTTATATTCCTCCCCTTTATTCCATTCCTACTATGCCTACAATTGCTAATATACCCTCACCTTAGCAAGAAAAGGCTTCCACTGGTCAATCTAGTGATTCCCAAGAGCATAAGAACTTTCAAGAACTTAAGAGCATGTTCTAATCTTTGGGAAATGAACTGGTGAATGTTAAGAGGCAACAAGATTTCCATAGGCCTTATCAAGCCTCTTATAAACCTCAACAACAATCTTATCAGCAAAAAGGCCACCTTATAAAATAAATTTCCAAGGCCAAGGCTAAGGTCAAAACCAAGGACAAGGGTAGCCTAGCTACAATAAACAAAGCAACTATAATCCAAATGTTGCAAGCACTTCCAACACCTTGGCCCTTGTTCAAAATAATATTGCTCAAGAAGCTGAGGGTACCGTGACTTGGACTCAATATTTTGGACAATTCATTTTTCTAACCACTAATTTCATTGAAGCTTTCAATGATCAATGGAAGCAGGCTGCTAATTACTGGTACAATCAAGATCTTATGGCTCAGAACACATAGGTACCCATGATGAAAAAACTAGAAGAGCCTCAATAAGGTCATGTCCCTGATCAAGGACCCAGTCAATTGGGTGCTATAATGGTGAATTATGAGCAAGAAGAGTGTTATGCATCCAATCAATAGGCTAGTTCTAGGTAGACATACATTATAGTGGCAAAAAATACAAGGTTCAAAAGAAGGAACGTGGATGGTAATCAGGAAGTAGCTAAAGAGTTCCTACTATTACTCCTTTAATATCAAAGCCAAATGAACCTACTTCTACTCCAAAGTCTCCCACTACTCTAAAGAATCAAAATAAGGGGAATGTCTTTATCCCTCAAAACTCACAAACTCAAGGTGTAGTTGTGTCTTCCAAAGCACAACCAAAGGTTGGTGGTTCACCCTTCAACATTGTGGAACAAATGAAAAATTACAATGTGGGACATGATCTCCATGCCTAGACAGATAAACATCCTTTAAGAAGGATTGTCAAAGATCAAGGTTCCTAAGAAGGAACCAAGCAAAAAAAATGTGGTTCTCACCAATACAGCCAAAGGACATAGTGAAGGACAATCAAGTAAGGTGGTTAAACCTCATCCCTTCTATTAATCAAGTAAGGTGGTAATTATTTAGTGCATAGTTGCTTGGTACACAATGTGGCTAGCACCTTAGTAATGTTAAAGTCTATATCAGACCAACTTGGTCTAAAGTATGAGCCCCAATCTAAAGGAGTGTTGTAGCTTGATGGTTCTTCCACCAAGCCATTTGGCATAATCAGAGATCTCAACTTGACCCTACGTGCTTGTCATAGTGTCTCAATGGTTTAAGATGTATTGATCCTTAATGTACCTCCTCATTTTGCCCTATGCTTATCCAAGGAATTCACAACAAAGATTGGAGGTTATCTAGTAGCAGACTGGTCATACATGGCATTCAGAATAAGATATGAGACCAATGTATCTATTAAGTCTAATCCCATTGCATGATTCCACATTAAACCTTATGGGCCAGACTGCATAAACCTCAATTTCACCATCCTTAATGAGGATGAATTCATAGTTGGTCAAGAATTAAGCTCTCACCCTGAGGAGATACTAGACATGTTATTGGATGAACTATGGAATGACAATCATTTGGTTAACCCCTTGGAAGGTGTTAAAGAAAGGGACATGGGTGTATACTACTTACATGAGGAGAATTAGTCCATGCCATCCCTCATTAGACCTCAAGAAGATCTTAGTGGCTTCTGAAAATTGTTCTTTGATCGTTTAAGGAGAAAACATGGAGTAGGTGTAAGAGCAATGCTGGTATCCCCCTCAAATGATAAGTATTTCTCTTCTTACAGGTTCCAATTCAGTTGCTCTTGTAATGCAGTAGAGTATGAGGGCCTTATCCATGGTCTTTAATGGACTAATAAGAGAGGGATCACGCAATTACAAGTTTATGGGGATAGTGAGCTGATAGTGCACCAAGTTAAAGGGTAGAATATCACCAAGAATCCTTTAATGTAGTCTTACAAACATAGAGTGTGGGACATAATTGAGGATTTTGAAGCTTTTAACATCAAAGAAGTGCCAAGGAACCAAAATGGACATGTTGATAGGTTGGCAGCTATGGGATGTCAATTTGATATCCCTAATGAGTTGAAAAAGACCAAGGTGTAGTCACATGTCAAAGTGGTGGTGAGACCATTAGTGGTAGACAATGAAGCTCATTGACAGCTATTTAAGAATGACAAGTAAATTACCCATTTCTTGTAGTAGGAAGTAGAGTCCTCCTTCATAAACTAGGAAAGGTTTCAAAATGAGTATGAGGAGTAAATTGTTTAGTTGAAATCTAACAAGCATCCTAAAGGTCTTGTCACCCTTGAAGGTCTCTTCCATGAAGGAGATCATATGAGAAAAGACAAGGAAATGATGTCAATAAGTGAATAAAACTATAAAAGATTCCTTATCTTCAAAGACAAGCTCCTCAAGCTTGGAAAGGTAAACATTAAAACTACAGTGCATGCTTTTATAGAACTTTGTAAAAAATATGCAAACATCTTTGCTTGGGAATATCGTGACTTGAGAGGTTTTGATCTCAAGGTGTCCCAACACACTATAGAACTAGAGATTAATGCCAAGCTTGTCAAGCAGAAGAAGAGGCCTATAAACCCCAAAATTGGAGAGCTTATGAGGAAAGAATTAACCAAGTTAATTGAATCCAAATCATCTTTCCCATTAAGCACTTCTCATGGGTAGTTAATTTGGTACATGTGAGGAAGAAGAGTGGGGAGATCAGATTGTGTGTTGACTTCAGGGATATGAATAGGGTTTTTTTGAAAGATCACTATCCTTTGCCATCCATGGAGCAACTTCTTTAGATGTATTTGTTCAAAATGTTTTTCTCTTTTAGATGGGTATTCAAGATACAACTAGGTGCTGGTAAGCGAAGAATATCAATATAAGATAGCCTTCACCACAAAGTGGGGTACATATGCTTACCAAAATATACCTTTTGTATTGTCAAATGCTAGGGCCACTTTCCAAAGAGTCATGGATATGGCTTTCCAAGGGTTACTAAATTAAATGGTAGTGGTCTACTTGGATGACATCGTAATTTTATCCAAGAAGGATAGTGAGCACATGGACCATCTAAGGTTGATCTTCCAAAGATGTAAAAATTATGGGATCTCTTTAAATCCCAAGAAACATGTGTTTGCTATTCATGAAGGCAAATTTTTGGGTCACATTATTTCAAAAGAAAGATTATCCATTGACCTTGATGAAATAAGTGTTATATTGGCCTCATCTTTACCCAAACATAAGAAAGAAATCCAGAGCTTCCTTAGGAAAATAAACTTTGTGAGAAGGTTTATACTTGGTTTTGCAAACCTGGTCAAACCCATCACTACCATGTTGAAGAAGAGCCAAGTGTTTGCTTGGTCAAATGAAGGTAGAGAAAAATTTGAGGCCATCAAGCAAGCCATTGCCCAAACACCCTCACTCATGAATTCTAATTTCTCAAAGGATTTCATATTGTACACCTTTTCCAATGTTGACAACATATCAGCTATGATGATGTAGAAGAATGGTGAAGAAATTGAGAAACCAATTACCTTTTTTAGTCAAGGACTAGAGGGATATGAGGTAAGGTACACTCTTATAAAAATATAGGTTCTTGCAGCTTTGAGAAGCCTCAAAAGGTTTAGGCCAATGATTTCCAACAACATGATTTGTCTTATGGTGTCCCATCCTAGGGTAAGGGACTTTCTCCTCAATAAAGACTTGAATGAGAAGAGAACAGGCTGAATTACTAAAGTCATAGAGTATGATGTGGATATCAAAGTCACCAAATTGGTAAGAGGTAAAGGCTTGTGTGAGAATATGGCATATGATTTTAAAGAAGGCAAAGAAGTTGTTTTGGTGACACAAGACAACTCACAAACAGATTTACCTCCACCTCATAACAGTTGGCTTTAGGACACGACACATTTTTTGATGACATGAGAATGACCTCAAGGTTTGGATAGAGCAAAAATAAGGTATTTTAGGCTTCAATCCATACCTTATGTATTAGTTTATGGTATTATTTTTAGAAGGGACCTCAATGGAGTACTTCTTAGGTGCATTAATGACAATTTAAGAAATAGAGCTCTTGGAGCAGTTTCATGATGGACCTGTAGGAGGCCATTTTACTCCAAGAATGATAACAACAAAAATAATGAGGACTAGTTATTACTGGCCCAACCTTTTCAAGGATGCCTATATATGGGTTAGGAAATGTCACAAGTGTGCTCTATTTGTATGTAAACAAAGATTAACAACTCTTCCACTCAAACCAATTTAGGTGGAGCAACCCTTCATGTAATGGGGGTTGTAATTCATAGGGATGATCAATCCAACTTTAAGTGCATGGCATAAATGGGTGCTCACTACAACTGACTACTTCATTAGGTGGGTAGAAGCAATTACCTTGAAAGAAGCCAATTAGATAGTAGTATTGGACTTCTATGATAACATAGTAACCAAGTTTAGTGTCCCAGCTATTATAATATTAGATAATGCATTAGCATTTATTGGTATGAAGATAAGTGAATGGGAATTCAAGTTGGGCATCTACCTAAATACATTCTCCAATTACTACCCCCAAGGTAATGGACTGGTAGAGTCCAAAAATAAGAACTTAATAAGGATTATCAAGAGAACTATGGAGGAAAATTAGACAACATGGCATACAAAACTAAGAACATCTTTATGGGCTGATAGAGTGACTCCCAAAGCTACCATTGATAATTATCCATATGTCCTTATATATGGAAGGGAAGCCAAATTGCCCATTTCTCTTGAACTGCCTGTATTGGAGTTAGCCCATCAACTTGAGCTAATAGAGAGTGAGCCTATGAATGTGAGGATAACAAAGCTTATGGAGTTTGAATAAACTAGGGGCCTTATAATGAAGACATTAGAGTCACACCAAGATTGGGTCAAAAAATACTTTAATAAGGGACTTCAAGGAAGGAGACCTAGTCCTCAAATGGGACTCAAATAAGGCAAAGCCAGGCAACCACACCAAGTTTGATAGCTTGTGGAGTGGTCCTTATTTGATCCATAGATGCAAATAAAATAATGCTTTTCAGCTTTCCCAACTAGAAGGAGAGGTATTACCCATCCCAGTCAGTGGCATTCATTTAAAGCCTTGTTATTAGAAAGGTTTGTAGCTATTGTATGAAATTATAACATATTAGAGTAGTTTTCTATGCTTTCCTCTAAGTGCTTTGAGCACATTTCTTTCATTTATGTGTTTCCCTTTCAATAAGTGCCTTGGGCACTTTTGTTTTACTTTGTTTCTTTTGGTCCTTGTTATTTCAAGAGGAGGTTTCAAAAAGGATCAGCCTTCCATCAATCTCACAATAGTTTCAGTTGGGAAGAAATCTTGAGACTCTAGATTCCCAATAGATTAGTTTAAGGCCACTAATTTATTGCATGATAGGCATGTAATCTCAAGATGTCATAAAAAATATTGGCTAATTTTGGCCCACATATAGAAATTTGCCTAGATAGATCAATTTATTGAAGTTTCAGGATGGAGTGACAAGCTAAACAAAGTTATTGATTGAGTGGGTGACTAAATAATGAAGAATAAGATCAAATGTCACTTACAAAGCTTTTGAAACACTTTAGGCAAGCTTCAAGTGTGTTTTATTGATTTTTGAGAAACAAGTCTTGAAATAGGTCTAAGATTGCAAGGTGAAAAGGATCAATAAGTTCTCATGGCATTTCAAGCATTTAGTGGCATGAATCAGGTTTCACAAAGTCGTAGAAGTTCATTAGAGCCTTCTAAAGAGAACAATTTCTTGCACAAATCTATAAAGACCAGACCATCATGACATGTCATAGAGAAATGAATGGGTCATCTTGTTTGTGCATTTAATAAAGTTCACTTAGAAAGCCTCTCAAGCCAAAAGACCACATGGATATGATGTTTTTCATGTTGAGAAGGTCCCATACAAATTTTGTATCTTGATGAGTTCTCTATCTCAAGATATAAACTTCTAAATTTAAACTTGTAGAGTGGGACATGAGCGTACATGTTAAGTTAAAGCCTCATAAAATAGACATTTGAATTCAAATGTTTTAAGGGTGAATGTATGGTGGATAAGTGGCAAGATCTCAGAATCCCAGAGCAAATTTAATGGTGTGTAGTGAATGACAATGTCATTGGTCCCAAATAGATCTATGATGCACATTTAATCATGCAGTCAAAGATCAATAGTCTATGCTTGATTTTGCAGACCAAGGATCCAACGGTGCACGATCCATCATACCAAAGTATATCGACAATGAGCAAGAGGTCAATAATTCAGTGAATCTTGAAGATGAATATGGTGAGGATAAGTGTCTAAATTATGGAAGCTCAGAGTAGATCTAACGACATAAAATGATGATAGTGGGTCTCAAGGATCTAATGGAGCATGTTAGATCATGCATATTCAAGATCAATGGTGAGCAAGAGGTTCAAGAGTCTACATATCTTGGGGATGAATGCAGAGCTAATAGATGGCATAATTTGAGAAGGTTCAGATCAAGATTAGTGGCTAAAATTAAAATTCAAAAGCTAAGGGACTTTAATAAAGAACAAATTTGACTCAGGTCAAACTAGGGCAGATATTTCAAAGGATGCAATTGAAGCTTAGTTGAGACCTCTGTTGGAGGATCCAGAGCATGTAGACTCAGTTTTATTATGTTTTCAACATCATATATAATAAGTCCTTGGATTTCATAGGTCTCAGAGACATAATAGGTCTTTTTATACCTTATGATTCAAGAATGATGTTATGCAGTCCATAAGCTCTTCATGAATATAGCTATATGAAAACCAATAAATTAGATTGGTTTTCAATCTATAGTTAGACCTATGCTTAGATATTGAAGTAAGGGGGCATGTATGTGATTAATGAAGAAGTGTCTCATTTATCAAAGCTATAGCTTCAATGCATAGGTACATACAGTTGCTAAAAGTAGACTTCGGCATGGATCTATCAAGTCCATGGATATAAATACTTTATCCTGATAATAAAATCAAGTGGAGATGGCATAGAAGATCAAAGTAAAGGGATTCAAAGGCTGGAGAGTACAATGGAGCATTTATTTCTTCTAAAAGTCCTAATTAGATCAAAGATGATTTAAAAATAAAAAAGGATGCCAACTCAATTAACAACCTCAGATGGCGTGCCCTGCTTCTCTCTCCCCTTTCTCCTATATCCCTTGTTCTTTTCCACTTATAATCTCTCTCAGTTTTTAGAAGAAAGACTCTCTTACTTTTGATAAGATTCTCTCTCTCAATTCTGGAAGAGTAGAGACTCTCATTTGATAAGGCTAGACCTTGCCAAAATTTGTATAAAATACCTCTTGAAGCAATAAATACTTTCTTTACCTATCTCTCCCCTCTAAATTGTTTGTAAAAAAGTTTATGCATGATGGTATTATGAAAGAGAATCTTCCATGCCCATTGTTCTTCTTTCTTGCTTATTTATAGGTGTCTTCAAGTTAGTTGCAGGTCTAAGTTAGTGTTCTTTTTATCATTGATGCAAGCTCTCAGTGACTCTTAGAAACTCCTATTTGCCTTCATTCATTACTTCCTGAACCTAGTTTATGAAATACTTATGCAACTATATAGTTTTATGAGAATGTGTGAGCTAGCATTGTCATGTGCTTCCTTAATGTTTACTTCATGCTTATGTGAGTTCTCATTTAAATTTGGTGCATCACTTGGTTAAATTTCTTAGGATCCCTTTTCCCATTTCTAACCCTTTTTCCTATGATAACATTAGTATAGGTGATCCATCAAGAGGAAGCCAACCTTCTTAGGAGGTCTAAGCCCACCATAGGTGACCCACGGCCTGGGGTTGTTCTAATATTGTAGCTCAATTGGAGAAAGCCTAAAGAACCCTCTCTAAGGGTGCAAATTGATGTTATAATAGGAACCTAGGATGTTATTTGATAAAGTTCACAACTCTCATTTCCTATGACCATTTTTTGTATGTTATATCCTCCCATTACATAAGATTCTTTAGGTGGAAATATTGCCTGTAAATATGAATACACACAATTATGGTTCAAGAGTGTCAATTATCTCACAATCTTTGTTATAAATTGAATGAATATGAACCTATTAACCATCTGTGTCAAAACATAAGATCAATATCCTTTACAATGGTGTTGGTATGCACATAAAACATAAATCTCTATTAAACCTAGTTCTATCATTTACACTCACCCCTGGAACTATAGTTAAAGAAGCCCACCCTTTCATTCAAGTTTAAGCATAATTATACCTATATTCTTTTTGCATATTCATCAATACATAACTTAGTAGTTTTACACCTATACTATGGGTTTTATACCCCCAATCTATATACTAAGCATATCAAGGTTATCACAAAATAATGAAAGATTACGTTATGCACTCCACACTATACATAGGTAAAACATTATACATAAAATTTTGCCATCACACAAAAAGCATTAAGATACAAATATTCTCCATTAACTTTCCCAGATATGCCGTGACATCATATTTCCTTAGGCCTATTAAGTTATACCTCATTTCTTTTGAGATATAGAGGATCCATAGTAAATGTCCATAAATAAATAGTGGAGCAATTATAATATTATTATACTCACAGATTATTAAACATGTGGATCAATATATCATAAAATGTATTAATTACTATGTCTAAATGCACATTAGACACACAAGGAAAGATATTCATTTATATAATCATGTCAGTTACTTACTCATTTATATAAAACTTGAATAAATATTTAACCTCATTGGATATTAATCGATATCATAATAGTTTACTTTAATCATTAAATATCATAACTGATATCTATATATATAGTGTTAGACTTTACTCGATGGTATTACCTTGAGTAATTAAATGTGGTATCCCATACTCTTTGTTGAGAATATAACCACATGTTAATGATATAGTGGCTAATTAAACAACGACATACAATGTCTTGAGAATATAATCATGTTATTCTCAATAAAATATATTGGTTAATGGACTCTTATTAAGCATGTCAATTTGTTTTACCTATATGACAGTGACTTCACAAGTAGAAGGTGTGCTATTGACTAAACCCATTACCTTTCATTAAATTGGCTGGGGATAAAACATGCAGCGGTGACTCATATATCCATTCTTTCAAATCATAAAATAATTAATAATCATATCGATGCCTATTTGGTTCCAAATATTTCCACTAGCAGGTCGATGCCTTATACAAAAAATTACATAATGACTTATAAAAATATAGCCTTATATTAGACAATGACTTATAAAAATATAGCCTTATATAGTGGCTTATAAAAATACAGCCTTATACTACATATTAAACTTATAAAAATACAACCTTCTATTACACAGTGACTTATAAAAATACAACCTTACATAGCGACTTATAAAAATAAAACCTTATATTACATAATGGACTTATGAAAATATAGTCTTATATAAGCTAAAATTAGTAGAGAGACTATAATATATACACATATATCTACTCTGTTGAATAGGAAGGGCATTGGTAGTACCTATACAGTGACCCAATGTTTTACAACATGTTGGGCAAATATATATTTGACTAAAATTAGATATATATCAATGACTTATATCAAGTCACTGACTATTATGGAGGTAACTTATTATACTAGTAATCACTGTTATTAATTATCTATTTTACAAATCAACGACTTCCAAAATCACTGCATATTTATGAATATATTCCTGTAAAATTTATAAATATATTTTTGTATAATATTTTAATTATATACCCCTACTATGCTCTAAAATTTTAAATTTAGTATACCAATGATGTAGGTATGTGACTCTCATACTAAGCAAATTCTATAGTTTTGATATAGTAGTTCCTCATGGGTTTAAACACTACTGTATATTATATCTATTATGGCAAACTTCATTTTTTTTTTGAAAGTATATTTTATTTTTACACAATATTTAGTTTTAAATTCATGATTGTAATAAAACTTATTGCATATACAGATCATAAATTGAATTTACACAATTTACTCAGATAATTTCCAAAAATTGAATGCACCACCTACCTCTCAGATGCCAAATGAAATTTGCTTGATTTTGAAGAATCCCCTCTTTTTCCATTTCACACTTTTTGTCTTCTACACTTTCTGTATCTTCTCTGATATGTCCCTTTTTCATATTCCATGCTCTCATAAAAATAAGGGCGTAGCTTGCTTTAAAAGTTTTTTTTTTTACTTTCCTCTTTTTACATTATTTAATATTTTTCTTCTTTTTGATGTTTTCCTAAATTTAAACTTTACATCCATTTTTATTCTTTATTGCCTTTTTATTTTCATGGCAAATTCTATTTTTATTTTTTTTAACACTAAATATCAAAATTTCATAATTTTATTAAATTAAATTAACATCCATAAATGTTATAGCAATTTAAATGACAATTTTTTTAATTACTAATAATCTAGATTTTTGAATCTAGTTATGCTAATAACATAAGCATTAATGAGGATGGGGTATTGTCAGCTCGTATGGGAAGGATTCTGAATGCCCCTACAGAGACCTCTCCTGCGGGTGGAGGAAAGTTTTCGAACGGGTGTTTTTCCTACGCTCTTGGATCAGGGTTTGAAGCAGGGGGAAGAACTTTCGCAGATGTGGCAGCATTTGAAGCGAATCTACATGAAGCTGTGCCTCGTGCATCATTTGGGCCATCCCGTGTTCTGCCAGTAAGTGCTCTAAAACCCACTAGGGTAACTATAGATCTAGAATTAGTTGATGAAATCTTTGAACGGGTAGAAGTTTTTTCCTCTCACGCTGCTATTTTTTGTTTCCGTGGCTTTTGGCCCTCTCTTGCTGATCTACATGGCTGGATCTCCAAGAACTGGTTGCCACTTATTGAAGACAGTGTTGAAATCTTCCCATGTGTTAAAGGTTTCTTTATAGTTGTCTTCCAAAGCTCGGAGGATAGAAGGATAATCTTGAGCAACAGTAATTTTTTATGGTTGGGTAAATATCCTCTCATGGCTAAACGGTGGCATATGGATTTTAATCCGCTGACGGAAACCTTCAGCAAGTTCCCTATCTGGGTTCGGCTCCCAAATCTACCAATACATCTTTGGCATGAATCAGTTTTTAAAACCATCGGGAATGCTATAGGAGACTTTTTATTTGTGGATACTTCGAATAGTTACCATTTGACCTGTGCACGCTTAATGGTTGAGGTGGATGTTTCTAAGGGCTTACCAGAGGTGATTTCTCTAGACTCCCCAAGGGGTACTTGGACACAAATGTTGGATTTTGAGGGTGTACCTTTCCAGTGCAGAAAGTGTCACTTGACGGGTCATACTGCTGCTCATTGTATGGCTGGGAAATCTAAGTCCAGACAACCACCTTCTTGGTGGTCTGAGGCTTCTTCCGAACATTACGTGGTTAAACAACCAGTGGAAGATCTGACTGATTCTGAGAATGAATATAGTATCCATTCCGAGCTGATGATTGAGGAGGATTCACGGGTGAAAGATTCCATAGATGGTCTTGTGGAGATTGGGAATAATGATCATTCTAAGCCAGTTGTTGAGGAGGCTTTGGTCTCTCCCCCTGTTGTGGAGGAACTACCTAGGAGCCAGAATGTGGTTGGTTTTCAAAAGGATGTTGCTGAGTCATCTGTGTCCCCCTGGGCTTCATGGATCACTGTCTTCTAAGGTATGGATGACTGAGGCAGCAAAGGTAGAGGATGGATGGACAGCTGTTAAGAGGAAGAAGTCTAAGCCATTGGTCCCCCCTCTAGATATGAATCTTCGGTCGTGTAAAAAATAAATAATTTTTATAACCTCTTTTGTATGGGAGGTTGTAGGATGCTGATCCTGTTTGTAGACGGTCCGCTCTGTGTTGTGTCAGCGATTTCTTCAGGGCTTTTCTGCTATTTTTAGGTTCTTGTTTAACCTGGTTTGGTTTGTTCTGGTTTCGGGTTCCTTTTTTGAAAATCAGTTGTGCTTTATGGTTTATATCTTTTTTGATGTTTAGGGTTTCGAGGTCCCTTCAAAACCTATTTTTACCTTAATCTAAAACATAAGCATTAATGACCAACGTACCATTTACACTATACAAATTCATTAAGCTATTTATTTACACTAAAAAATGCATAAAAGTTAAGTTTTCAATGCAAGTAGAAAAGAACACACCATGTGCAAACCATTTTTAATGCATTCTACTATGTGCTAACTACTGTGGTGTGTGCAGGGTTCTCGTCAATTCTCTAACGTCCTATGATGTCTCCATCTACATCAACTTCTTCAATGATGCTCTCCCTCCAGCACACTCTGAGGGATCAATTCTCCTGCATCAACCTCATAACAAAATAGGTAGTTAGACCATAATAGTCATGATATATATTCTTCATAAAATATAGCTAAAATGATAAATCAACATGATCATAAGGTAAACATATAGTTATATCTAGATTATAACAGTGTGATCATAACCTAAGTAATAATTTACTGCCCCATAATAATATATATCTAAGCTTAGTTAAAAATGGACAAATCTAAATTTGTCAATTATAGATATCCACAGATAATCTAGCAAGTTTTACTGGCGAGGAATCGAGATGTAACATCTTTTCCCCAAAACTAGTCATTGCCCTTGATGACTCTTATTCATACATAAGTTCTAAATTAAAAACATTCATTAGCAAAATAATAACATGGTATACAATATCAAATTAAGTAGATAAATGGATATTACTTGTAGAACTCATCGTAGTTATTTCAAGTTATACTATTTCTAGAGTATTGGTCCCACAAAACCCTGCTCTATGACATCTCCTTATTATGTAAACATGATTTGCAAGTATTACTAACTATGATTAATTCTGTCATGACCACCCTGAGGTCTAGAGCCATCAAGATAAGCCTATATACTATAGGTCTGACCACTTTTGTTGCCCTGAAGGGTCATACATATCTTAGTGTAAGTTTCACTGACTTCGAAAGAGCACATAAGATCATCATACAAGTCAAACAAATGACTAGGGAGAGTTCCACAAAATCTTCCAACCCCTCTGTACATCTCTCTATTTTAGAGAGTGTTTTTCTCATTTTAGAGAAAAGTAATTGGGGAATTTAGCAAGAATGATGTGCAAAAGTTAACACTACTGCTACTTCATGTAGCTCATGTTAAGTATAACATGCCAATACTGTCACTACTCCATAGAGCTCCTGACAAATATGATGATGAATAAGAATTGGAAATACTAAATTTTCAATGTATATAAAATTATGGAATAAACATTTTAGTGTATATATACGCATGGCCATATGATTAAATTTGACAAGTTTGTCTGTCAGATCCAAGATTTGATAAGTTCATCTATCAGACCCAAACTCAGTGACTACCAAGTCAATGTGAGACTAAGTAGGATCCACTCCTATTACTTAGTGCTCACATTCCTAATTCACCACTCTTCTCTTAGGTCCCCATGACCTAATGATCTCTAAAAATTGTACAAGGTTTAATGAACTATAAATCCATATTGATAGATCATATAAAGCAATACTACATGCTAAATTATTTTATATGTATCGACATACATATAAGAGAAATCATACAATCATTCTGTAATTGTATTAAGTTGCCTCTAGCCAAACATAACTAGTATCATATTTCCTAGCTTAACCTATAGTGTTATTATTCATATTAAGAGGAAATAATTTTTAAATTAACATAGCATACAAAGGCCAAGGATCACACCATCCTTTCAACCTCATAAGGGCACAAGTGAGATAATATCTCCCTACTTGCTCAGTTAGATTGCTACAAATTAAAATTTTATCTCAATTCCTATATTGAAAAGATGTTCTTCAAATCGTTTACCCTACTCACTTCTGGTGAAAGATATAAAAATGATACTTCAAAGTAACCTATTTTAATATCAATCCAAGCAAGGGTAAATAATAGCTTAATAATTATAATCAACTTATAATTCTTAATCTAGAATCTAGTATCTGATTCAAGGTTTGCCACTCCATGTAGTCTAAAATCACAAGTTAAAAATAAAAAACTATCATCTCAAGAACTCTTACATACCTTCACAAGGTAAAAATAAAACACTGCAACTCAATATTGCCAAACAACTACCTACTTACCAAATTAGTACGTATAGTTTCACAATCTATTTCTACAATTGGGAGAAAAATACACTAACCACAAAGATGTATCAATACATCCAATCCTACAAATTATCTCAACAAGGATTAAATGACATTATCCCATGATCTCTAAGGAATATGACCAAAATAACATTTCAAAAACAAGTTTTAACATCAAGAAACTATGAATCCTCTTGGTAGCTTATAATGATTTCAAAGGAGAATGAGATAATAATGACTCACCTCTAGGCTAACTAAGTGAGATAACAATTCTTCCTAATCCACATAACTTAAGGGTGCCAATCCAAAAACAATCTCCTAACACATAGGAATTCTCAAGTGAACAAAAATACTCTACTACAAGAAAATTCCCACTGCACTAGGTGGTACCAAACTAAAAAAAAATGGTCTTATAAGATTTTACACTCTTAGGATTTATGAATATAAGATATAAAAACTAAAGCACATATATTTAAGTGAGAAGCATCCCATGCTTAATAAACACTCACAAAACACAAAATATAAATGATGAAGGTGACTTGATTACCAAGAAGGATGTAATCATACTCGAGTTGTTCGATCTAAGTGGTCAAACTATAGTAGAAATCTCTTGTTCATAACTCATGAACTATGCTATGAACTCACCTACCCACCTCATGTACAACCATTCACAATGGTCACTAAAAAAACCAATTCTCTAAACAACTCAAAGGGTATGAGTGCTCCTAAGGGCACACGCTCAATTTTCCCCACACAAATTCACAAATGTATCATACTTACAAAAGTTAACAAGCCATACAAGATGATCTATCAAGTCTCAAAACTCCAATCATGGTGTAACTTGGCTATGTGATGAGGCACCACAAATCCAAAATACTAGTACAATAATTCTTATTACTAGGTTTACACTGGTGAATATAAGGACATGAAAATGCTAATGGACTCATTAGGTCTTAGAGTTCTACCCACAACTCTGATACCACATGCAACAACCCTATTGGGTTAGACATAGAAAAATGAGATTTTTTAAAATTAAACATATATACCATAAATAGATTACACCATAAGAATCTAAATAAAGATCATATATATACTCAAGTGTGATAACAATAAATACATATTACATCTTATATCACATATCCCTAATGTCATGAAAACATTACATAAATCAAAAATAGAAAGTAATTACATCAACTCAGCCATGACTGATACAAGTCTACAACCACTGCTATCAATATACAATAATAAGCAAATACAAATATTCATGACAATATTCTATGATAAGTACAATATAACACAATGTACATATAAGATACATGGCTCTCTCAAAGCACAATTCCCAAACTTAAGTATCTGTAATAATCTCAAGTGTCATCTCAATAAGTAGTACTATTGTGGGGAGGGAGAACATCATTCAAGTGATTCTCCACACCAACCATGGACCAATGATCCCTCACACTAATATCATCATGAACTGGCCCCCCCTTTATGGATGAGTAGATAGTGACAATGCAAGAATCTAGATAAATAAGCAAGTACACGTGTTATATGATTTCTAAACTAAACATGCAGTGTATAATAGAAAACCATTATATTGCAAGATATCACACAAACATGTAAATCATACTTATGAAATGATAATGTCTCATTAAACATACTTTTTTCCAAAGCTTTATGAATAGTAAATAATAATGATCTATAGATCAATCAATTTCATACACACCACTTGATTAGACTGCCTTCATTTGTCATTGTGATACTAGTAAGCTAGTGAAGTCCATCTCACTCCTTACTCTATATCAACAATGTAGATTGGTCAAATATAATTCAACCCCAAAATTCATTTAATTTACTTTCTACTATAAAACACATCATATAACATGATAAACACAGGAGTAACTAAAGCATACATTTATTTCATCAAATATATGAATGAATATTGCATTATTTTCTATCCCATACTAGAAATAATGACTACAATTTATACCACCTGGGTAAATACACATTTAACTACATATTTTTACTATCATAATTAGTTTTCAAACATATTACACCCTATGATAACCCATATTACCATAGCCTATAATTCTAAGACAAGTACTAGTTTTTCCACAATCAGTCATACAAAGTAGTCTTAAATACATGGGAATATAAGCTTCTATTTAAATAAATAGACATAACAATGCGAGCCACAATTCCCACAGAACACAATAATATACTAACTTAGCATAAACTACACTCTCAAGCTTGTATGCATTCATACACAAAACTTTTCCAATTGTCACAACACATGCTATACATAGTAATAACCATCATGCCTACATCAATCAAATGTAGATGTGAGTCTAGACAAAACAATTATAATATGTGATCTCAAAGCACTTATTAATTATGATGCCATTCATTCTAAAGTGGGAAAGATTTGCTTGGATTATCAATTTAATGATTTGGTGGAGTGGCCTTACGGAGGACAGATTACCTTCCCTGAGGAGGTACATTCATGAGAATGTAATGTGGTCATTACATGTGTCATCATATAGGTGATTTCCATTTCAAGTAACAAATAACTGGTTCCATTTTAACCCTTCTGCCTTCTATGTTTGGGTGCTTCTAGTTTTTTGTTTGCTTTGCAATATGAAGGGTGAACCACAGAAGCAAGAGCCCAAAAAATGTGATGACTGAAAGGCTAGACAGGACGTATGGAAGATTCTATAGAAAGGAAAGGTGGTCAGTTATCTAGAGCGTTTGCATGGATTTAAACCCCACATCACTACTGCCTTCTTTAAAAATTGGGTTGATGACAGAGTTACTCTCCATGGAGTTACTGTGAAGCTTACTGAGGATTTCATTGCTGAGGTCATGGGGCTTCCCATGGGTGGTATTAAGTTCTCAAAATAGACCAGTATCTCCAATGCGGCCTACAAAAAATTTCCGAAGATGGATGCAGAGGAGAAGCAACTGGAAAAGAATGGAGACTTCTTTGATTTGGAACAGATAAAAGGAATTTGGAGAGATGTGTTATGCTATATCTGTGAGTACTTTATCCTTGATGGTAGGAATAAAAGAGTTCACAAATTTCATTTTGTTTTTCTCAACCATTTCAGGGACAAGAATATAATTTCTTTCCCTTTCTATTTGTGTTTTTCATTGCTTCAAAGCTTGTTTGCCCATAGGAAGAAGGAGTCTCGCCCCATTTTACATGAAGGTCTGATACTTATCATAGAGGATTTTTGTAAAAATAATTCCATAGCTTCGACTCCTTATTCTAACAAACATAAGGGTTCTCAGTCTAAAAAGTGTAAGAAGGATGAGAAAGTTAAAGGGATAGACAAGGCAAAACCAAAATCCTCTAGTTCTAAAAAACAAATTGTAGAAGAGGATTTTGAGTTAGAGAATACTGAAAGTTCTGAGAAGGATGTCCTGGAGGAAGAGGAAGGGACAGATGTTGGGGAGTTCAGTTCCAATTTGGATGGATATCTGGAAATTAAAGGAAAAATTGAGAAAGGAAATGAAGGGGATACAACTTAGGGAAACTCAAAACAAAGCAATTCTGATAATGAGGATAATCAAACTGTGTTGGGGGGAGGTGTTAAAGACAGATATTTTAATTGATGATCTAGTTTGTATGAGAGAGGAGGATCACATGGTTTGGGTTTCTACTCCTATTATGGAGATTGGGGAACAAGAAAAGGAGGACCCTATTCAACATGAAGACCCTGTTGAGACTAAAGAGGAGGAACTAATGGATAGGGAGGAACAAATTAAAAATGTTGATTACCCTCCACATGAGAATGCAGAAGACATTTGTGACTCTCTGCAGAGGGACACTAAGCTTTCCTTCCTACATTCTGCCAAGTTCAAAGCCGATTCTATTCTCTAAGTTGATTCGTGGATCTATAATGAAATAATGGGGCTGAAAAAGAATGTGGAAATAATGCAACACAATTAGGATGTTGATCAGACCAAAATCAACCATTTGGAGGAGAAAATGAGAGATATCCCAAATAAACTTAAATATTATGAGCATAATCTTAGAATGCTCATCAAGGAAAGTAGAACAAAGATGGAGCAGGTAACATCAAGCATCTGTGCTACTGCAGCTAGCCTTAGAAAAAGAGCAAATGAAGAAATAATATCCTTAGATGGTCCAAGTAAGAGGACTAGGCAGAGTTCAAGGAAGAAAGCCTTGAAAGATGCTGCTACTTCGGCTGCTAACTCCATCTAGGATACTGCTACGATTGGGAAGGAGGCTATTAAGATGATCATGGAATTGCAATAGAAGACTAGGGTCTTCTTTGTTGATTTTGTTCCTATTCAGGTCCTGATTGCTGGATGTTGTAACTGTTTCTTATTTTTGATCCTGTTTCTTGGTTCTTAGTCTTAAACTTATTTTGAGTTTCCAGGTCTCTGTAAAACCTGGGTACTTTTATTGGTTTATGTTTGTGGTTTTAGGTCCCTATAAAACCTGATTTTGATGCTGCTCTTCAGTAGGATTCAAGAACGCTTTTCTTGGTGGATGTAAATGCTTTATCTTTTTTATTTCTGTTAAAGGGTTTCAGGGTCCCTTCAAAACCTGATTTTACCTTAATCTAAAATAATTATAATATGTACCATCTGAGCTTAACATATATTTACATTGTAGTACTCTATGATATCCCATACTATCATAGTTTGCAACTACATAAATACATATAACCAAACATATGATTTCAAAAATCTAATGACCCATATACATAATAAGTACAAGATTATACCACCCATATATACCCTAAGTATAAACTACATACTAGCATTCAATAAATACAACTTATAAGCACACATCATGATGTAATAATATATGCTAATATCTATCTAAATAACTACAAAAAATATACTCAAGATATATATTACACACAAGTATTCACTATTAAATATAGATATATCTCAATAGCTTGATCATGTTATTTTCAAGAGTCAAACAACTCATTAACTAAGTTATTCCATATTGTTTTATTTAATTAATTTAATTTCTTTCCTAGGTGACCATTTCCTCATGGTTACAGTTCTGATCCCATGGGCACTTTACGACTTGTTTAATTACTTAGTTATAGGTATACTTCTTATATATGAGTACTTGAACATGCACCAAATGTAACTATTCAAATGATATGTATATATTATTCCACTATTCATTTATACTCTAATCTAAAGCTCCCTAAAATCATTTATAACTCTAATTGAAGATCTCAAATTACATAACTTATCCCCAGATAATGAAGACCCATATTAAGTTATAATATGCATCTATCATTAAATTCTAGGTTAAGAACCTATGACTTTATTTGACAAAGTTCACAACTCTTGGTTCCCATGACCATCTCTTGTATGTTATATTCTCCCATTACACAAGATTCTTCAGGTGGAAATGTTGCCTGTACATACAAATACATACAATTATGGTTCAAGAGTGTCAATTATCTCATAATCTTTGTTATACTTTGAATGAATATGATCCTATTAACCATCCGAGTCAAAACATAAGATCAAGATATTTTACAATGGTGTTGGTATGCAAATAAAATATAAATCTCTATTAAACATAGTTCTATAGTTTACACTCAACTCTGGAACTATAGTTAAAGCAACTCACCATTTAATTCAAGTATAAGCATAAGTATACCTATGTTTTTTTGCATATTCATCAATACGTAGCTTAGTAGTTTTACACCTATACTACGGGTTTTATACCCCCAATATATATACTAAGCATATCAAGGTTATCAAAAAATAATGGAAGATCATGTTATACACTCCACATTATACATAGGTAAAGCATTATACTAAAATTATGCCATTACACAATAAGCTTTAAGATACAAATATTCTCCATTAGCTTTTCCAGATATGCTATGACATCATATTTCCATAGGCTTATTAAGTTATAACCCATTTCTTTTGAGATATAGAGGATCCATAGTAAATGTATATAAATAAATAGCGAAGCAATTATAATATTATTATACTTATTGATTATTAAACATGTGGATCAATATATCATAAAATGTATAAATTAATATGTCTAAATGCACATTAGACACACAAGTAAAGATATTCGTTTATATAATCATGTCAGTTATTTACTCATTTATATAAAACTTGAATACAATTTTAACCTCATTGGATATTAATCGATATCGTAACAATTTACTTGTTAAATATCATAACCAATATCTATATATATAGTGTTAGACTTTACTCGATGGTATTACCTTGAGTAATTAAATGTGGTATCCCATATTCTTTATTGAGAATATAACCACATGTTAATGATATAATGGATAATTGAACCACTACATACAATGAATTGATAATATAAGCATGTTATTCTCAATAAAATATATTGGTTAATCAAGTCTTATTAAACATATCAATTTGTTTTACCTATATGGCAGTGACTTCACAAGTAGAAGGTATGCTATCGACTAAACCCAATACCTTTCATTAAATTGACTGGGGATAAAACATGGAGCGATGACTCATATATCCATGTTTGGAAATCATAAAATAATTAATAATCATATCAATTCCTACTTGTTTCTAAATACTTCCACTAGCAGGTTGATGTTGTATACATCCAATTCCTAACATCATTTGTGTTGAAATTGTCAATCTTACTCGAATTACACTCAAATGCACATTTTAGGTCAAAATCCATAAAATGCCCTAAATGGTTTGAACTTGTCACTTACAAGTGCCAGTTTAGGTCAAAGTATCCCTAAATAGGGCAATGCATTTTATGGGCCAACTAACTTTGATCAAATCATTTTGAGTCAAAATGACAATTTCGCCATTTAGTGCTCTGGATCACTCTTTTCTTCTAATTCATTGGTACATGTCACATACCTTTGTTATTTGGTATTGGAAACATCCTAAATGGAAATATAGCTCCAATGCATATAAAATCTCCTTTCAATTCCTCTCCAGTCAAATTACGATCCAATAATATGACTTTTTGAGCATTTTGATTAATTGTGCACCAATTTCCAAAGAATTGCACTACACTTGATTAAAATTACTTAAGCTAAATAATCCAATTTAAGAGCTTAAGTAAGAATTCCATAGATCTTGTTTCATATTTTTAAAAAAAAATTGATTCCTATTATCTGCATCACCTAATGACATCATCTATGGGATGGCATCCATCAAGCCATAAGTGCATAAAATATCAAGATTATGGGTTACCCATGCCTAGTTAATGCCTCCCATGCCTCTTTAATGCTTTTTTATCTTGAGGATATTTATGAGTTTAATTCCAAATATTAGGATCATCCATGGCCACACATCTCAATCTTGAGACAGATGGTCATGGTTGATCCTGACCAATCTCAAAAATCTATAAATAGAGAGGCCATGGACATGAATTTTAAGCTTGAATATTGCAAAGTTATAATGTTAAATTGTTTCCACAATCCTTTGCATTTGATCATTGATTTTGTTTTCAAGCTTCATTGATAGGCTAAGTTTAGTGATTTAGAATCATGAGCCTAGGTTTTATGGAGTGTTTTTGAGACATCAAAGGAGTTTTCCACCTTTCTTGACAAAGACAAGGATGCTTGATTAAGGAAGAACATGCTTTTGAGCCACATAGGTATGGTGAATCCATTTGGGAAGGTAATATGATGTTCAATTTCTTTCATTTGTTTCTTTCTATCCTTTGTAATTCCCATAGGAATAGATAGGCTTAGTTGTTAGTTATTTATGCATTTTTCATGATTTATGGACTAATATTTGACTAACTTGCTTTGTAATCATCTCTACATATTGGCATGCTCGGTGGGACAAGATGCATCCCACATATGAAGAAGATCATTTTATAGCTTTAAAATATTCATTTAGACCATTAAAACTCTTGCAAATTGATTTTCTAACTTTATTTTGCCATTCTTGATTGCCAGATATTTACACAGTAACTGATGTCAGCTAGTAAAACCAACATTGGTTGGATAGATTAATCGACATCAATTAGTAAAACTGACATCGATTGGATACTTATCACTGGTCACATTGGTATAACTAATGTCAGTTAGATAACCATCATCGATTAGAAAATGTAACCGTCATTAGTTATATAACCGACGTCGATCACTATTTTTTCCTAAAACATAGACCCAAGAGCTCTTTTTCTAAAGTTCATTATTTCAAACCCAAAAGAGCTTAAAGGCTAAAGGACATGCTAACATTTTTGTTGTAGGACCAAGTTTAACATTTGCTAAAAACATGTTTTAGATCACCTTCTACATGTTTAAAAATCAATTAGGAAACTTGTTTTGGTGTTTAACAAAATTTTTAGATGTTTATGGTAAATGTTTTCAAAGTTAAAACTAAGATCAAGGGGTCAAATGAACACCACCTCATTTTCCATTTAGGCTTAAAAATGAACTTACCTTTCCAAGTTTTTGTATTTACTTAGTTGTTTAAGTTAAATCTTTGTTTGGTGAAAAGAGGGGTGTCACATGGATGCTCTTCTATTTGTCCCCTTCAGGGAACCCTTGGAATCAAAAGTGCCATTCCTATTGTAAGTAGCCTAGTCCAAGGCTTAGAAAGAATGTCGTCTAAAGCGCTCCCTAAAAACTCATTAAAGTTTGGGTGATCTTGAAAATGACCCTAAAGTCTTTCTATTTTATGCTTTCTTTATTTCTATGCAAACTTGGCTTGCGAAGGGGATGTCATTACCTCCCATGAGTTCTTTAGGCAAGCTTTGACTTGGGGTTTCATCTCCTGACATTGAATTCATTTAGACCCTAATTGGAGTTACACATGGGACATATCTACATTTAGACATCACACTACACTAAGGGAACAACATGATGTAGTGGTTGTAAAAAGGACTAGACCTTTTTACAACTAGCCAATGCTACGGTCACCTAATTTTCATGCTTGTCTTTTGCATCATTTGACATGAAATTCATTATGCAATTGAGTCCCCTAGAATGATAACAAACTTGCTATTTTAGTAGACCCCACTTTGCCATACCTTGTCAGTTTAGACTTAAGACGTTTGTTTTTTGTCATTAGCTTACTTGGTCTTGATTTGTGTCTAAAACTGCTTGTTAACTCATTGAACTTAACCAAAACACATTGTCCTCAATTTTATTGAGCAAGGGAGGCATTACACTGTCTAATTGGAAAATTCATCTTTTCCTTGTTCAAATTGTTATTGAAAGCTTTGTGTCATATCATCCACTTTGGTGTAGTCATGCTGCCCAATTGAGTCTAGATCTTTCACCTAATTTGTTTAAATCCTTCATTTATAATCCACATTCAAAGGTGGAGAGCATTGGCAGGCCACTTTTAACATAATTTGCTAGACAAACAGTTGGCTGATATCTTTGCACAAAATTTGCATCCTAAATTTACACATAATCTATGGTTAGCTTGTGCTAACTCATTCAAAGAAATTATTGACAAAAGAGTGCAGATTGAGAAGGCTCTTATTGTTAAGGGCCTTAAGATTTTTGCACAAGGTAAAGCATCTAATTAGACTAAATCACTGGTTCAAATAGTTATGCAGGATAAGCCTAAGGGCTTTAGAAAAAATAAAAACATGGTTGGAAATGGGGTGACTGAAATAAGACATGTATAAATGGTACAGGCTATGCCTCCTCCAAATGTATAATTAACTCCCCCAAATGCACTACCTACTTTGCAGAGACAACCTCCACGAAGGACATTTCATAAAAATTTTAGAGTCTTTAACAAGTTAGGAGAATTGGTTGAAATATTGTTATAAAAGTGAGTTACAACTAATTTAATTGTATGGCTAGTATCAAGGCCATTTCCTCAAGATCAACCAAAATTAGATTGGTATAAAGAGAATGAATGGTGTAACTTTCATCATGTTGCTGGTCACAATGCATATCATTGCATTCAATTACGACATATTATTGAGGACTTTATTAAAAGTGGTGAACTAGAAATTAAGTTGGCCCATAATTAGGACACAAATTAGGATATGGGAATCTATAAAGACCCCTTTCCTTGACATGATCCACCACCACCAAGAAACAATCAAAATGGTCATAATCAAGGACAAAGGTAGAATCAGAACCAACAACAAGGTCAGAATCATAATGAGCATAATCAAGATCATAATGCCCATACTAATAATGTGGCTTATAACAACATACCTTATGACTATAATAATACTATGGGATGTATTTCTACAACCCACATTGCCACTGCTACTGTAAAACCACATAGCCAATCTCATGTTCCTCACAACACATGACCCATCATTATAGGGTCAACGCCCTCTCCCCCTAATAAGACCATGTTGAGTTCACATCATCATGTTGTTACTCTATTTACACAAGTTACTAATCCTAAACAATGCCTTTCTTCTAAATATAAAGGCTCCTCATTGACCCAAAATTGTAATAATATAGTTAGTTGCCCATGAGTCACCATCCAAGGCCCTTTGCCTTCCTCTTCTAATTATAATAATTCCTTGCCACCTCTAGGTTGTTCAGTCACAACTAGATGCCCACAAGTTACCATCCCGGGCCCTTCAGCCACTTCTTCCATAAAACCCAATGAGAACATTGTGTCAATGGTTTCAAAGCTGAATACTATCCCAATAAAGACTAAAATAGTTTCCACAATTCAAAGGCCTTATAGTCTAACAGATCAATTAGATAAAACCCTTGTAAAAATTTCCATATTAAAACTCTTATAGACATCTGATGTCCATAGAATCATTTTTAACAAACTTTTTCAAGAGTCTATTGTGCCTAATGATGTAAACCTTGATCAGCTCCAGAACTTAGTTGGACACTTGTATTCGTTTTGACAAATCAGATTTGATCAAAAATACATGTCCACCCTTGACCCAAACCACAATAACCCACTATACATTGAGACAATCATTGCAGATCACAAGATCAAGTGGGTTCTTATAGATAATGGTTCAAGGCTAAACACCATATCTCTTAAATTGGTACGGTGATTGGGCTATATGGATAAAGACATTTAGCCAAAAACTATTATAATCAAGGCTTATGACAACACTGAGAGGGATTCATCTGGCATAATTTGGTTTCCAGTCATGGTTGGGTCTATTTCTCATCACACACTATTCCATATTGTTGATATTGAGCTTTCTTATAACATACTTCTTAGTCATCCTTGGATCCATGAAGTACAAGGAATTCCATCTACTCTTCACCAATGCCTTAAGTTTCCCCATGATGGGATTAAGGTTACTATTCCCACTGATCAATAGCCATATCAATACTACAAACATCTTGAAGCAGAGTTTCATAATTATAACTATTGCCCAAATTTTGAATTCATTGCAAAGAAGAACAAAGCCATTATTTCTCATCTATCTCCATCTAATTATATAGATCCTAGTGATCTAGCCTCCACTTTGGCTGATCCATTTCCTACAACTCTAGCCAAGCAAGTTATTATTGAAGATGTAGGCATTTCCATGTACCATCTGAAGGACATCCTCCATATTGAAAAATTACCAAAATCCCCTAAAATATTTGGTAAGCTAAAAACTTCCTAGACTCCTAACAAACCCGATCAGATTTGGCAACCAAAGAAGAAACAACCAAAACCTCCTATGGTTTTTGTCCCTGCAATTGCACCAAAGAAAGATCGAGAAGATTTTACTGAGGGAGATTGTTTATGTTCTAAAGGCCTTGCTAATTATTTTCAAAAATCCAAAGTATCCTATCCCTAACAAGATAATGGATCATCTTGACTATATAGGAAAAGGCCTTGGCCTACAGGCGCAAGGAATTTTAGAACCTTTATCCATTAGAGTTATCAATTGGAATCATGGTCTCAGATTTAAACCACCAGAGGATGAACTCATGACATTTGATAACGACTCTTCTGAAGTGATTAGTAATGAGACTCCTTGTAGTGACACAATGTCCCATTATAGCCTTTTTAACGAGCTTACTGACTCAGATTTATTTGATTCAAATGCCATATTGATCCTAATACCTATTAGAGCTTCCCATCTTGAAGCAAAAAAATGTCCTAGTGGTGTTTCCCTTCTTGAAGTAAGACATTATATCTTTACCATTGGTGCTTCCCATACTAAAACAAACCCTCATTGTAACCTATGCCTTTGCCATCATGAACTCATAGATTGGGATCAGCAAAATTTGGTCATATGCCTCAATGAGTTCCAAAATGTAGAATCAATTATAGAATACATAGGCCTACGAGATGCATTCCCCATTGGTGATCATAATCAGGGTTTTGATTTTTCATTGGATGCTTCTACCTACTTTGGAGATCAAGCAAACTTTCTTGGTCAAAAATAAAGAATAAACAGCAAGATCTTCAAGTGAAAACCTCTTTGAGGCACTTGTCAATCAGGGAAAAAATAAAGAAAAAGATAAGCTTTTTAGTGAAAACCTATTTCAGGTGCTCCCAGGTGGGAAAGTTTTCTCATCCCCTCAGGACATAAAAAATCCATCTAGCCCAAGTTCCATAGCTAGTACAAGCATCTCTTCAGAACAACATCAAATATTTGAGAATCTTTCTCTTGAGTTTCTAGAGGTTTTTACCAATTGGCCTTTACCTGAGAAGGTAGATTCTGATTCTTCATATTATCTAGATCTTTAGGAGGAACACCAAGAAGATATAACAGAGGAAAATGATCATGACCATATATTGCCTACAATTCCAGAAGATGGATCCGCACTCCTCATGGAGAGCATAATAGAAGTGAATTTGAGAACCCATGAGGATATCAAAATTGTTTATCTTAGAGCTTCCCTTACTGAAGTAGAACATGAACATATTATATCCATTCTTAAGGATTATATAGACATCTTTCCATGGGCATACTCTGACATGCTAGGCTTGTACCCAGATTTAGTTATGCATCATCTTGTTGTTCACCCTGGTGCTAAACGAATCAAGCAAAAATTAAGAAAGATGCATCCATGCATCACCCTTTTGGTTAAGGTCGAATTAGAAAAGTTGTTAGGAACTAATTTTATCAGACCACTGGACTACTCTAAATGTGTTTCTAACATAGTACCAGTGAGTAAAAAGACCCTAGGCATACATATTTGTATTGATTTCCATGATATCAACAAATCATGCCCCAAAGATGATTTTTTTGTACCCAACATCGATATGATCATTGACTCAACTACTAGATATAAGATGTTATCTTTAATGGATAGATTTTCTAGTTACAATTAGATCAAGATAGCCTTTGAAGATCAACATAAGACCATATTCACCACTCTATAGGGGACATTCTATTACCAAGTCATGCCATTTGTTTTGAAGAATGCTAGAGCCACATATTAGTGTGCAATGACTATCATTTTTCATGACATGATGCATGACATTGTTGAGGACTATGTTGATGATATACTAGCAAAATCAAGAATAAGAGCTGGACACTCTGACATTCTATGAAGAATATTTGAGAGGCTTCATGTATATAAAGTCTACTTGAATCCTAAGAAATGTGTCTTTGGAGTCACATCAAGAAAATTTCTAGGGTTCATTATATCATGAGGGACAAAATTTGACCCTGCAAAGGTCAATGTTATTATGGAAATGCCTCCACCAAACAATCTTAAACCGTTGTGAGGTCTACAAGGAAAGATCTAGTCTATACACAGATTCATTTCTCAATTGGCAAATAAGTGCCACCCATTTACCCATCTTTTAAAGAAAGGGGTAACATTTCAGTGGGATGAAGATTGTCAGATAGTATTTGCAAATCTTAAAACATACTTGGCCAATCCACTGGTCTTACGACCTCTAACACAAGGAAAGCCACTACTTCTTTATATATCAGCCATAGAATATGCATTGGGGGCACTTTTGGCTCAACATGATGATTATGGTAAGGAACATGTTTATTATTTAAGCTACACATTGGTAGCCTATGAACATAATTATATGCCTATTAAGAATGCATGTTTAGCTATGGTGTTTGCCACGCATAAATTGTGACATTATATGATAAATAACAAAATTATTATTATCACCAAGATAGATACTCTCAAGTTCCTCTTATCTAAAGTAGCTCTTCAAGGATGCATGGTTAAATGGATTATGCTCCTCAGTGAGTTTGATATTGAGTACCAAAATCAAAAGGTAATTAAAGGACAAGTTCTTACTGACCAACTTAGAGAAGCTCCTATTACAGCCACTCAACCTCTCAACTTTGACCTTCTAGATGATTCTATCATGATGATAGAACAAACATCACAAGAATATGAATAGTGAATGCTCTATTTTGATGGATCCTTCATATCTTGAGGGTATGGATATAGCATATTATTGATCATGCCATAGGGAGATCTGATCCCCAAAGTATTCCATATATAATTTCATTGTATAAACAATATGGCTGAATATGAGGCATTGGTTGTAGGGCTCTATCTTGCTATACAGTGAGATATTCAAAGCTTAAAGGTCTATGGAGATTCATAGATAATCATAAATTAGACAACTAATTAGTATCAAACAAGGGATGATAAGCTTGTTCCTTACAAGCAAATTATCGATAACCTCAAAACACATTTTAAATCTTTATAGTTTGAGCAAGTTTTACGAGTCAACAACAAATCTTCTGATCGCATGAAAACAATTGGTTCCATGATTCAAATACATGATAGTGCTAAAGAGTATCAGTTCCTAATTGAAAATCTTTTTCACTCGACACATATTCTATCAGATTCAGAGAGGATATACACTATTGTTGATCCTAATCCCTCACTTGAGCTACCATGGTACCAAGATTTTTATAAGTATTTCCATAGTCATGTATTTCCCACCAACCTTTCAAACAACTAACAAAAACTATTACTTCATCACTTAACACATTATATCCTCCTTGCAAACATGCTTTATTGTAAAGCCTATGATGGAATGCTTCTTTGTTGTTTATCTTTGGGAGAATCCAAGCTAACACTAAAGGAGGTTCATGAAGGAATGTGTGGGGCCCATACCAATGGTGTAGTCCTAGCCAAGAAACTCCTCAGAACAAGCTATTATTGGCCCAAAATAGAGACAAATGCTTGTAATTATGTAAAGAAGTGTGTTCCTAGTTAGTAGCATGGCAACTTGATACATGCACCTTCCTTACCATTGTAACTGATTACAACACCATGGCCATTCTCAACATGGGGTATCGATCTCATTAGGAAAATTAACCTGACATCTTTAGATGGCCATAAGCATAATTTGATTGCAATCAATTACTTTACCCAGTGGATTGAGGCCATTACTGTCACTTATGTTACTAGGAAACAAATAGTCAAATTCATTCATTACCATATCATCTATCGATATGGCATCATACCCTGTATTATATCTAATAATGGTAGATCCTTTGTGAACCAAGATGTAAAATATCTTTGTGCCAAATTCAAGATCAAGCATAATAAATCCACTCCATATAACCCATAAGGCAATAGATAAGCTAAGGTGTCAAATAAAACCATTCTAGCCATCTTAAAGAAGATTGTCAATGATGCTAGTCGTAATTGGCACTTGCAACTCTTTCATACCCTTTGGGCTTATAGAACCAATCATTGCACCCTAACTAGAGCTAATCCATACTCCCTTGTTTTTGGTACTGAAGCTATCATCCTGATCAAGATTGAGATCCCATCATTAAGAATATCATTGGAGCACATTGAAGATAATGAAGACTATAAAGCCTCATGACTGCATGAACTAGAGATTCTTGATGGTAAGTATTTGGCTGCCCTAGAAAACTTATAGGCCTATCAGAATAAATTGTGGAGGAGATACAATAAATGCATTCTCCCTTGAGAATTTAAGATTGGTGACTTAGTTTTGATAGAAAACTAGAAGAATATGAATGTTGAACCCAAAAAGAAAGGCAAATTTCAGCCTAATTGGTTATGACCATATATTGTCACAAGAAACTATGGATCAGGAGTATATCAACTGGCTAAACCTAATGGTGAAGAACTTTCAGAGCCCATGAACATCATACACCTTAAGATGTTCTATGCAAGAACAACTTTGAACCATTATCTACAAGATCCCTTACTTGGTGGTAACTTATGCTGTCGTAATTTCATCCCACCTTTTTATCTTACCTTGAACATCTTTTATACTACCTTGGTCCACTTTTCATGACTCCCAACAATAAAGGCTTTGAATCCTTAGAAATCTAAACATATTCTTCATCCCATTCTAGATTGCTTTCTTCGAGAAGCATATTCTTTGTTATGTGTAAGACATGTTATAATATTGAACACTTTTTATCCCTTGAGTAATTATGATCTTGATTATGTCTCATGTATATTATGAACATCCTCTGTAGTAGTTCTACAAAGTAGTTCAACGGGGATAGTATTATGTATCTTTAAACAAGTGAATAGACACATCTTCTCAATTCCAGACCATTGCTACATTGTTATAGATAGGTGAATGCAGATACTTTATTTTTACTTCAAGTTACACATTATTCTATATCACATTTTCTACTCTTTATTGTTTTATCCAGATCCTCACTTTCACTGATTTGCGAGCATGGGCTATTACAGTCAACTTAGTTATCTTATTGGAACCTTTACTCTTAGGACATGCATCTCCTTACTTATATGGTCCCACCTTGTGCATATTTTATCCCAAAAACACCAAAAATAGTAGAAATACTTTGAAAATACCAAAAACATCAAAACATGATCCATAAAAGAATAAAAACATTGTCTCACACTTCTATACATTTGTACATTCCTGTTTCACCATGTTACACTCTTGCCATTTTGGAAGCACAAAAACACTAGTTCATTTCATCTTATCCCACACACTTTCCATTTTGCAAGATCATTCTTTCTCATCTCATCAGCTTCTTGTTTACTAGACCATTCTCATTTATTTTTTGTATCTTCCATTTCTTCTATAACATTAATCATGCTGGTTTGATCATCATTTTTATCTTCTATCCCATTTCCTAGGAGAGCTACATTTGTCTTGAAGTTCATATTGGAACATGCATCCATGGAACTATGTTGGCAACATCCACTTGTCTTATACATCTGGAGACAGCTCAGCCAACCCCTTCCTTTTCTTCTCTTCCCCCATTTTTTCTGTCATTGTTCTTTGTTATGATGTGGTGGAAAGTAACACCTCTCCTGCACATACATGAACATTTATCTTTAAACCACACTAACTTGGATTTTGTTTATGTGTGTTTATTTGAGTTTTCTTAGTGTTTTGTTGTGTTTTCTTGTGCTTTCACACCTCTCCTTTTTCTTACTTCTTATCTGATCTTGGTCTTGTGTTTCCTTGGTTTTTTATTTGTCTCTTTTGTATTTTAGAACATCTTGATGATTCACATGGATCTTGATTATCTATATCTTGATCTTATGTTATTACATTGTTCTTGGACCATTTTATTTATTTGATTGTTCTTGGTGTCTTATTTTTCTGTTTGATTTTACTTTTCTTTTTTGTGTTCAAGAATGCCTTGATGGTCCACATGGATCTTGATTATTCATATCTTGGTCTCATGTTGTTAAGATGTTATTGACTTTTATTTTTAAACATTTTTTTCCTACTTAAGATCATATTTTGATTTCAAGTTAGGTTCATTTATGTTTATCTTTTTTTTGTTTAAATGTAAATCACTATAACTCTAGTTTTGGTCATTGTTTTACCATTATCCTTAGTTATAGGTATTCACATTTGAACTAGGTCAACACAATTAGAATCTTATGTCATTCTAAGTTATTCATAATTATGATGCCTAATTTATTTTTATATAGCAAGCACTTTGTGCGTAGGTCTCAAAGTCTTAATGTCAACATCAACTCTGATGAATGATTCTCGAAAACACTTTGTAAAACCTAGGCTCATGGTATGGTTCTAGGTAGCATGTATTTTAGGCTTCTTTGTATTTGCTTAGATGTGCATCTCTTTGCATACATTATAATTCTAATTAATTCTTGGTCATTTTTCATGATTCCTCATTCCATTCTCTCCCAAACTTGGGTGAACTACATTGGCCTAAAGTTCATGTTGGAATATGAGTCCATGGAACTATGTAGGTAGCACTCAGTTTCTATTAAGGTTAGCTCAGCTATCTCCATTCTTCTTTTCACCTCTCTCATCACTTTATGCATTCTCATATGCTTGGTTTTATATGGCTTTCTAAGCCATTACACCATCACATGTATGTTTGTGCCCGCTCACTTTAACCTATCTTTTTGGTTATATCCTTGAGCTATTTTACTTGTCAATTACCCATGTTGGGGCACAACATCTGAACCACATCTGAATCAAATCATCTCTATAGGGGAAAGATCATTATTTATTCTTTATTAATGATCAAAATTCACCCTACTGGGGCAAAACTATTTTATCACAATCAAATCTGCTCTACTAGAGTACTTCTTATTATATTCTCTTTAGAGACCCCATTCTAGTGGTGCTTCCCTTCCTGAAGCAAAACATTCTCTCTTTTCCTCTAATTCCAAGCTCTCCACATTAAATCCCATGATGGTAATATTTTAGTGTGCAACTTGTCTCGAGATTGATTAATGTCGTAAGTGTGCAACTTGTACTCTCAAATTGGGTATGTTTAAAAGTGTGTCGCTTACATTTATGGATTTTATCTTTCTCATTCCCCTTGTCTCTGGGGCCTATTATACCTCTAACTATATTTTGATCATTGATGGTAATCACATGTGAAAGAATTAGTTTGTCTAGATGTGATCTATTCCATGGGTTAATCTCTCACTTTCTCTCTCTTTTCGAGAGTCCATCCTTTTCTTCAATCGTAGTATGTCCTCTCGAGGGGCCATCATGGGTCTGTTTCAATTTTTTTTGACAACTCTTTTCTTTGAAAAGATGTTGCTTCACCTTAATGTCTCACTACGCCTTCTCAAATAGGGGAAAAATATAGACATCCAAGTCCTAACACCATTTGTATTAAAATTATCAATCTTACTCGAATTACACTCAAATGCACATTTTAGGTCAAAATTCATAAAATGCCCTAAATGGTATAAACTTATCACTTATAAGTGCTAGTTTAGGTAAAAGTATCCCTAAATACGACAATGTATTTTATGGGCTAGCTAACTTTGATCAGATCATTTCGAGTCAAAATGACAATTTCACTATTTAGTGCTCTAGATCACTCTTTTCTTCTAATTCATTGGTACACATCACATACCTTTGTTATTTGGTGTTGGCAACATCTTAAATGAGAATATAGCTCCAATGCATCTAACATTACCTTCCAATTCCTCTCCAGTCAAATTATGATCTAGTAATATGACTTTCTGACCATTTTGATTAATTGTGCACCAATTTCCAAAGTATTTCACTAAACTTGAAGAAACTTACTTAAGATAATTAATCCAATTTAAGATCTTAAGTAAGAATTGTATATATCTTGTTGAATATTTCTTTTTGAAAATTGATTCCTATTATCTACATCACCTAATAACATCATCTATGGGATGACATCTATCAAGCCATAAGTGCATAAAATATCAAGATTATGGGTCACCCATGCCTCTTTAATGATTATTTATCTTGAGGATATTTATGAGTTCAATTCCAAATATTAGGATTATCCATGGCCACACATCTCAATCTTGAGATGGATGGTCATGGTTGATCCTAACCAATCTCAAAAATCTATAAATAGAGAGGCCATGGACCTGAATTTTAAGCTTGAATATTGTAAATTTATAATGTTAAATTGTTTCCACAATCCTTTGCTTTTGATAACTTATTTTGTTTGCAAGCTTCATTGATAGGCTAAGTTTAGTGATTTAGAATCATGAGCCTAGGTTTTATGGAGTGTTCTTGAGACATTAGAGGAGTTTGCCACCTTTGTTGACAAAGAGAAAAATGCTTGATCAAGGGAGAACATGATTTTGAGCCACATGGGTATGGTGAATCCATTTGGGAAGGTAATATGATGTTTTCTTTATTTCATTTATTTCTTGCTATCTTTTGTAATTTCCATAGGAATAGATAGGCTTAGTTAGTTAGTTCTTTATGCATTTTTCATGATTTATGGACTAATGTTTGACTAAATTGATTTGTAATCCTCTCTACAGATGCCTTATACAAATAATTATAGGACAATTTATAAAAATATAGTCTTATATTACACAGTGACTTATAAAAATATAACCTTACATAACGACTTATAAAAATACAGCCTTATATTACACAACAAACTTCTAATAAATACAACCTTATATTATAAAGAGACTTATAAAAATACAACCTTATATTACATAATGAACTTATAAAAATATAACCTTATATAAGCTAAAATTAGTAGAGAATCTATAATATATACACATATATCTACTCCATTGAATAGGAAGGGCACTGGTAGTACCTATACGATGACCCAATATTTTACAACAGGCTGGGCAAATATATATTTGACTAAAATTACATATATGTCAGCGACTTATATTAAGTTATTAACTATTATAGAGGCAACTTATTATACTCGTATCACTGTTAGTAATTGTCTATTTTATAAATCAATGAATTCTAAAATTACTACATATTTATGAAGATATTCCTAAATTTTTTATAAATATATTCTTATATAATATTTTAATTATATACCCCTAATGTGCTCTAAATTTTTAATTTAGTATACCAATGATGTAGGTATGTGACTCTCATACTAAGCAAATTCCACAGTTTTGATATAATAATTTCTCATGGGTTTAAACACTACTGTATACTATATCTATTATGGTGATCTTCACTTTTTTTGAAAGTATATTTTAGTTTTACTCAATATTTAGTTTTAAATTCATGGCTGTTATAAAACTAATCACCATATACAGATCACAAATTGAATTTACATAATTTACTCAGATAATTCCTGAAAATTGAATGCACCACCTACTTCTCAAATGTCAAATGAAATTTGCTTGATTCTAAAGAATCCCCTCTTTTTCCATTTCACACTTTCCATCTTCTACGATCTCCATATCTTCTCTGATATGCCCCCTTTTCATATTCCATGCTCTCATAAAAAAAGGGCATATATTGCTTTAAAAGGTTGTTTTTTCTTTCCTCTTTTTGCATTATTTAATATTTTTCTTCTTCTTTTTTATTTTTTCCTAAATTTAAACTTTACATCCCTTTTTATTTTCATGGCAATTTCTATTTTTATTTATTTTAACACTAAATATCAAAATTTCACAATTATATTAAATTAAAATAAGATTCACAAATGTTATAGCAATTTATTTGACAATTTCCTTAATTACTAACAATCTATATTTTTACCCTGTTAATGGGTCAACTATAGCTGCTGGTAAAAAAGTTAGAAAGGATAAGGGCTCTTGGAATCTCCCACCAACTAGTGGTTTAAATTAAATTTTGATGGAACATCTAGAGGAAACCCGAGGGCATTTGGGACTGGGTGCATCATCTGTGACTATAGCAAATCCCTGATTAGAGCCATGTCCAAAAAGCTTCCGAATGGCACCAAAAATGAAGTAAAGGCACATGAACTTGTCAGTTAAATTGAACTTGTAATTGAATGCAAAATTGTTAAGATCATAATTAAATATGATTCTTAGATCATCATCTTAGCTTTCCAGAAGAAGGTTACTAATTCTTAGAAACTGGATAATATTCTATATGGTGGTTAAGAAAGACTTATTTTCTTTACTTCCATTGAATCAAATCATTATTACCAAGAAGCCAACTTTACAATGGACTTTCTTGACAATTGTGGGATTGATCAATTGGGGATGATCCATGTAGACAATGAGAGGGAGTCATAGGAGGATTTTCCCTCTCTTTCTTAAATTGATATGGGATGCTTATCTTTATTATTCTTTGCCTTGGTATGGTTTTCTTTGTATTTCGACTTTATTTTTATTTGATAATTTGGTAAGTGTGGGAGTGTAAGGTACTAGTGAAATGATGGAGGGGATCTTTGACATCTTTGGAGGATGGGCCAAATCCGTTATCATATCTTCTTCCTTCATCACATGTTAGGATAATCTCGTAAGGTTGATGTTACAATTATTTCAAAGGATGCTAGATTGATGGCTTGAGCATTAAGAGTTTGGTGGCATGCATGTTTCAAGAGACTTCCTTTGGGCCTATGATCAACATTAATGGCTATGCTATAGCCCTTTATTTTCAATCTAGTTGGAGTCTTTACCTCTCTATTAGGGTTTCACCTATTTATTCTCGTAGTTTATTATGTGGTTTTTTTGGGTGTTGATGGGGCTAACATGGATCATGGAATCACTGTTACACTTGCCACTCCTATGCTTTTTAAAGGAAGTTTAGTTCATGAGATGGAATTCAAGGGGGTCTCTTGGGTGTATTTGAAGAATATCTTTTGGGTTTCATCAAAGGATATTTTTAAACTGATCTTGTGGGTGCTAAGAGTGGAGTATTTAGAATAGAGTGTTCACATTTGTATCAAATTAAAGGTGGTGGATTTATTTGCCTCTTCATGGCTCCAATTCCTGACACTAAGATGGTCTCTAAGTTGATGAATTTTTTCATCAAGCTTGAGCATTGAGTCAGCCTCGTAGAGGATATTACCAAGTAGGATTTAGGTCTTTTCCCCAAACTACCATTCATTGGTATGAATGGCCTAGCCCTGATCTTGGTGGTATCTTTTCATGCTCTAGAAATGAATTTTTTGTCTTTGGTAAGCTTTGTGGATGATTTGAAACAATAGGTTCATTCCTTAGATCCCTTAGATGGGCATCTCACTTTACCACCCATGAAGTTGCTAATGCTAAAGGGCCCAATTCCTAAAATTTCACAATGGAGGGAGAATTGACATAACCATGACAGGGTGCAAGCTATGAAGAAATTGGTGGAAAGAGGTGAGGTGGATATTCCTTAGTGGTTTATGAAATGTGGGAAAAAGTATATCACTAAGGTGGTGCAAATTAATTCTATCCACACTTCTGCTAAAAATTTAGTGCATGGTGACAAATTGGCAGTGCAGGATCTCAAATGCAAAGTCTTTGGTGACGTATCACCTAATGAAATCTGGGGAAGAAAAATCATTTTTATTGATAAAGTAGAGGATATAGTGCCACCCTACACTAAGGCTTAACTCTTTATTTGTAGGGTTTTTTTTGGTATATTACTGTTAGTTGTCTTCTTGGGTCATGAAACAATTCTGCTTTTTAGCTGGCTTTTGTCCTATTCCATGTCTCTTTGTGGTGTTTTTATTTTTTTGTTTCTCTATGTGGGGATTTTTATCTTTGGGTTTTAACCCTTTGTGGCTACTTTTTACAAATCTCTTTTTTGCTGGGGGCTAATCAAAACCCCATATATATCTAAAAAATAATATGGATTTTTAAATCTAGCTATGCTAATAACATAATTATTAATGATCAATGTACCAATTATGCTACACAAATTCATTAAACTATTTATCTATACTATCAAACTCATATAAGTTAACTTTCCAATGCAAGTAGAAAGAACACACCATGTGCAAACCATTTTTAATGCATTCTACCATGTGCTAACTACTATGGTGTGTGCAGGGTTCTCATCAATTTTTTGGCATCCTCTAATGTCTCCATCTACATCACCCTCTCTGATGATACTCTCCCTCTGGCAAAGTTTGAGGGATTATTTATCCTACATAAACCTCACAACAAAATAGGTATTAGACCATAATAGTCATGATATCTATTCATCATAAAATATAGTTGAAATAATAAATCAACATGATTATAAGGTAAACATATACTTATAACTAACTCATAATAGTTTGATCATGTAACCTAAGTAATATTATACTACCCCATAAAAATATATATCCAAGATTATTTAAAAATAGACAAATCTAAATTTTTCAACTATAGATATCCACAAATAATCTAGCAAGTTTGCCTGGTGAGGAATCAGGATGTAACAAGCAATAATAATCATGAGTCAATAATCTACGGAAAAAAGTGAATAAAATGGAAAACAACATTGGTGAGTGAGAAGTAATAAGCTAACCTCAATCAATAATGGAAAAGAACATAAATTTAGAAACATACTTAGGTGTTCACAAAAAGGGAGGTACAACAATGGAAAATGATAAAGAGAAAGCAAAACATGTCTAGAAATGTAAAGCCATAGTGTAAATAAAGTAATCCATAGTCACTCAAGCATATTGTATTGTTATAAGGATAGATAAAATTGAAAAAAAATAGTGCTATCATGTTTTTAAGATATGAATAAGGAGGGATATAGAAGAAGTGAGAAAATAGATTTAGAATCACACTTTCTTGTCAAGGGGGGAAAGAAAAATGGGTAGAGGGGAGAATGAATGAAAAACCAAAGTAGATAATTTTTTATCAAAGTCAAGACACTCAAATTAAGTTTTTCAAAACAAGAGGAATTTTGACATTAAGGACTCTGAAGAACTTCTTCTAGCCACACAAATCTTAGGTCAACAAATGAAGTATGTAGATCATCCCATGAAGGCTATCTGCATGAAAAGTACAATGGACCTTGTTGGGCCAAGTTATAGGAGAAATAATAATAAAATTACATCATGAATAAATTTCACACAAAATAGATAAAATATTATTTTGAGATATTTACAAAGAGAGGTGAAAAGCTTTAAAAGCTTTTCACGGGTGGTTATGGAATATAACTGATATTCCCGTGAACCAACAAATTATTACAAACAAAATATAGTAGTAAAAACTAACTAAATATTAACTATACTAACTTTGGATCATTAAAAATAATCCAACAAACTCCCATTTGATCCAAAAGGGTATATAAAGATAGAAGCAAAGAACTGTGAGTCATCCAAGTAGACTCTATCATAATTACAACTGGTACACTGTGCATTCTAGACTGATCCACCACCTGATCATCCCTGCACTATAGTAGAACATGATCATGCACTACCCAACTACATTGATACTCAAACTCCATCTAATAAGTGATTGCCCCCTATACTATGTATTGCACATCTCAAATTGATGCCCAACAATCACCAACATCTCTTGCAGGCCTTTGCTTACCACTAACAATGCTAGCAACATAATGTTGACTTGTACCACAAATCATCGATGATTGATCAAAAGCCAATATGCAATGTCTTTTCCCCTTATGAGGTGAGAGGTATGAAGCCATGCAACAAATAAACCAAGTATAAACTACTAAAATGCTCCACATCAAAGATCATAGAAACACGACATCTATGAAAGCAAAGTACACAAGCCAAAAAATGCTACTACATCAAATCCCAATCTTGAGCCTAGTAGCTCACACAAGATGGGTATGTTATCATCTCAGAATATATAGTCATCAGCTGTGGAGAAAGCAACTTCATAGTCATCCCATCCATCAGAAAAATATGCAAAAGAATAACCAAAAGAGGAACTAGAAGAATGACTAGAGTGACTAGTAATGTTTGCTTTTGCCTTCTATCAATATCAAGAGGACCTCCTTTTGGAGGGGTAATTTATAGATAGATGTCCTATGCCACCAAAACTATAGCATATTCTCTCACATCCACTGGAACTAAAGGAAGAATAACCACATGAAGAAGAATGCCTATGTTTGTGTTTGTGCTTGTGTCCATGTGAATGTTTTTAGTGATGTTCATGCTTTGGAGAACCAGAATGGTGTCTATGCTTAGGAGAGATTTAATGATCCCTATGTCCAAAATGATGCTTATGTATTGAAGAAATAGAATGATGCTTATGCTTGGAAGTGTGCCTCTGAGAATGTCTCTATTTCTCTTTGTGTCTTCTGTTGGGCTTATACAATGGATTTCCTATTTTGGAATAGTGTGCCTCCTTAGTAGATTTTTTCTTTGCAAATTATCACTCATGTTGAGTGAGCAACTCATAAATATAATTAAAAGTAGATTTGTTAAGATTATCACTAAGCTATAATATCTCCAAAAAATTCCTATAGTTAGGGATAAGACCATTAAAAATAAATAGAAAGGAGCATTTAATCATCAATTTTCCCACCAGTAGTGCCATATACTTGCTTCAAATTATTAATGTGTGACACATATTCTGAAACATCTTCATCATTAGAGAGTTTAGTGTTGAGTAATTGCATAAAAAGGTCAATATTCTTATAAGCAAGTTGTTTATCATACAAGTCTTTTAGAGCTTTCCATGCTTTCCAAGATTCATATTTGACGGCTTCTATGTGAATTATAACTTGAGCACTGCAAGTTGATTTCAATAAAACACAGGCATGCTTGTCACATTTATGAAATTATGCAAGTTTTGTGGCTTCAGTGGGAAATATTGGTTGTTTTTAAACTACTTTCCATAAGTCATTAAACATTAATGTGTTTTCCATGTTCATTGACCATTATTTATAATTTTTAGGAGTTAGGCATCCAATGTCAAAAATGAGGCTCATAATTTTAGCAATGATGCAGAAAAAATGAAAAATAAGGAATGCTATTGAGGTTTTGCCTTTACCTTCAAAATAACTTCCATTTTACAAATTATCCCAGGACTTGTGATGGACTTGCATTTTAAAGGTGTCAGTTTTGATCGAAAATGCACTTGATACATCATTTAGAATACATTTGTTGTAAAAATCATAGAAAAAAGCTTCAAGATAGACATTTTATCATTCTAATGTATTTGGAATGTTTAAAACCATGAAGATTGCCTGGTCACATGACCACCTTTGCATGAAAAGAATGATGGCAAAAAAATGTCTTAATATCAAAAATACACCCTTATATTGCTGATTTGTCAAAAAAAATCTATCACACTGTTATAACTCTTTTTAAAAATTGATATCAAAATAATTCTGACTAAAAATGATAATCCACCTTATAACTTCTTTTACAAAATTATCTCAATGAATTTTGAACCCTTGACCTCCCAAATGGAAAATACTTATAGAATTGATGTAACCAATTATGTTACAACAATTGTTGAAAATTGGTGGGCATATTTTTCAAAATAACCAAAAGTTATTTAAATATATGGAAATAATCTTATATCTTCTTATTTTAACAATTAATCATTACATGTAAAGAAAAATTTATAAACCTTAATTTACATGTATGAGTAAATAAGCTTTACTCATTTTTCTAGGGCCCACGCATTAATATTAAGAGAAGGAATTTTATGAAACTTAATTCAAATGTTGACATGTCATACAAGGCTATTGGAAATTATGTTGAATCTCAAATTAATTTTTTCTACCATACCAAATAGAATTAATGCATGATTAAGAATATACTTCACCTGATCTTTACCACATTCAATAGCTCAGTGATCTGCTTCTCATAAGGGCAAATCCTGCCACTTCTCTTATCAATTTTCTCATGAAATCCATTCTCTTGCTTCACTTCCCTTTGTTGGTAGAAGGGCATAGAGAAAGTAAACGTAGGTGTAGAATGGTTGTCTATCTTTCAACCTCAATTTCTGGTGCATTGTATTTTTAATTCTTCAGCCTCAACCACCATACAAATGTAAGTTAATTTCATTCAACATGCAAATCTATTTTTCCATTATCGTATGGTATAGGTGCTTAAATAAATACAAAATTACCAGCACATCATTTCACTTCAAGCAGATCACTACAAGAAAAAGGATAAATAAATAAATTTACTAACCCTAAATTTTCAAATAGAATAACCATAGTGATTGTTCACCTCTGGTCATTGAAAAAATTTTAAACAATATTTTAGCTACAAAGTGACATTCCCATCCTTCAATCCTCCATGATTTCCTTGAGCTATGATACCATTGTTGGCCTAGGTAGTGAGAGATATAATAATAAAACTACATCATGAAGAAATTATTTCACACAAAATAGATAAAATATTATTTCAAGATTTTTACAAAGAGAGGTGAAAAACTTTAAAAGCTTTTCACGGGTGGTTACATAATATAACTGATATTCCCATGAACCAATAAATTATTAAAAATGAAACATAATAGTAAAAACTAACTAAATATTAATTATACTAACTTTGGATCATTAAAAATAATCCAACAGACCTACCTTCCCACAACGTGTTCCCCATTCTTCAAGACCCCTATAGAGTCTTCGATCTACTATGAATATTGGGTACTTACATGATAAAGTAGATATCACCATATAGTTTTTTGAATTCTCCTATTCCAATCTACTAGCCTACCACATCCTAATGGACCTCAGCTTTATCATGAGGCCAACTATGGAGTTTGAGTTTTGATTAGAGATAGGAGATGTGCTATTAATCATTTTTTTAGTGTGATTTTGACTTTTGACTTTCTATGTTGCCTTTTATATCATTGAATTTGGTTTCAAATGATTTGGATTTTAATGTTTTTAATGGATTTTTCTATTCCTCCTCCATACAAATTTGGAAAACCAAACATGGATGCTAAAGATGACTATTATTTGAAGACTTTGTACTTAGTTAATAAGAAAGAGAACTTAGAGAACATGGTGTCTAAGAGTCTCATTAATTTAGGGGAAATAAAAGTATTATCTTGACTTTAACCTTGGTTTAATCTAGAGTGGAGTAAAAAGAAATGAAATCAAGAGGAATAAAACATGAAACAATTCGAATTACTTCAAATCCTAAAAAAAGTGACAAATTTGAAAGAAAAAAGGGATACAATGATAGTTAAGTGTTATTCCTTATCATAAGAATGAGCAAAGTGTAAGAAAACATGTTAACACATTATTATTGTGCAAATTTTATCTATAAAAGAAGCAAAAGCTAAAGTTGAGAACGAAGGATCATAAACTTGTAACCATTGTTAAACATTCTAGAGAAGGAACATTGAATTAAAGATGGTGATTTTATGAGGAAGGCCTAGTATTATCCATGGTATTGCACTGCAACTCATAAAAGAGGAACCCAAGAGGGTGTATAAAGCATGTAAAAAAATAGAGTCATAAAGATGGTATTTGTAAGGAAGGCCAGGTCCTTTCCATGGTCTTACACTACAAATCACAAAAGAATAACCCAAGGGGTGGAAAAACATTAGAAAGAAACAAGTGAAAAATAAAATCAAAAGGATCTCATGAGGAAGACCGGGTCATATCCATAGTTTTACAATTTAACTCATGAGAAAAAGAGAAAACCAAAGGACCAAAAAGAAGGGACAAAGGTTTGTGAAAAGGGAGACTGCTATAGAGGGTGAGACCCATTTAAGTATCCTACAAAAAGTGTTATAAGGATAACATATAGAAAGTATGATAATAAGGGAAAGAACGAGGCAAAATATTTCTTTAAAAATTGCACATTAGTGGGCTCTTTGAAAATATGGCCTTCATTAGTTTGAAGACAATAGTTGCTTGAACCAAGGATGTCTTTGACTAAATAAGGGCCCCACCTTTTTTGAGTGTATTTACCTTATTTATCACAAGTATATTCTATCTTTAGGACAATATTAACAACATTAAAAGTGTAAACTTTAACTCTTTTGTTATGTTGTTTGGTAATGTGGGCCTTGTATTGGTGATTAAGTTATAAGGCAGAAAGATGGTGTTCATCAAGAAGATCAAGAGCATGAAGATGGTCTTCACATAATTCTTCATCATGTATGATACCAAGAAAAGAGATACATAGAGAGGGAAGCTCAACTTCTAGTGGGAAAATTGATTTAAAACCATAGACGAGCAAAAATGGCATTGCCCTGGTGGTAGTGCGTATGCTAGTGCAATAGGCCCAAAGAGCAAGATATAAATGAAGATGCCAATCTATGTGGGTTTCATGATTGTATTTTGGAGAATTTTATTAAGATTTTTTTTGGTGGAATTGGCTTATTCATTTCATTGGGGATGGTAGGGTGTGGAAAATTTGTGATTGATTTTGAATTTAGCACAAAGTTGTTTGACATTTTTATTTTTAAAATTACCACCATTATCAAAAATGATAGTATAAAGAACTCTAAAATGATAAATGATTCGGTTAAGGATGGATTTAGTAATTGTGGTGTTGGTGACATTGAAAAGTGCATGACCTTGACCCATTTGGTAAAATACTTGGTAGCTATGATGATAAAGACATGCCCATCCTGGGATCTAGGTAGTTTGCCTATGAGATCTAATCCCCACACTAAATTTTTTTAGGGAGACTCCATAATTTTGAGCTTTACTAGAGGTGAATGGATTAGATCATCATTAAGTTGATATGTACTAAACTTTTTAATGAACTTAATGGCATATTTTTCAAGAGTGGGTCAAAAGTAACCCATACGTAAGCATCTATAGGTTGTAGCATGTCCGCTACAATGGCCACCACAAATGCCCCCATGTGCTTGTTAAAGAAGAGGAAGAACTTCTTCTTTCATAACACAGTAGAAAAAGGTACATTCAACATTATGATAATAAAATATGTTATATCAAAAAACATATTTGAAAGCTTGTTTACAAATTTGAGTCTTTTCACAGGAATATGTGTTTAGAGGATAGGTTTGGTGTTCAAGAAATTGAATGAGGTCTTTGTACCATGGGTTTTGTCAAATGGTAACAGCCTTAATATGGAAAATATGTGAATATTATGGTTCAATGGAATATGGAGACTTTATTATTTGAATAAATAAGGTAGGATCGATAAGAACTTGGTGCAGATGAAATAAAGATGTAGAAGAAACAAGTGAATCAACAATAGATTTTTGATCTTGGGAGATAGGTTTAATGCTAAAAGAAGTAAATTATTTGGTAAGGGTAGTGGTTATTTGATGATAAGAAGTGATATTTTCACTTTTTCATTAATAATCACCATTAACATGTTGGTAAATTAGTTGGGAGTCAGCAAAAGTGTGCAAATATGTAATGTCTAAATCGAGTGTCATTCTCATGCCTAATATTAATGCTTCATATTCTGCCATGTTATTAGTGACATCAAATATAAGTGAAATTCCAAAGGGATAATTTTACACACCATTGAAATGAAGGGTCCTAGTATCTTTGTGTAAATCAACATTAATTTTGGGAAGTTCTTCGATGACTACTTTTGATTTAGTAATATCAAGGAGGATAGATGTCTCTTCAAAATTACTTGCTTCAAGATCAACAGTGAATTTATTAAAGTAATATTTCAAATATATGGCTTGATTAAGACCTTTAATATAGAAAATATTATCATTGAGAAGACTATCTTGAAGGTGATTGGTAACAGGTATAGTAGCGACTGTGAGTTGGTCAGCAATGATTTATCCTTTGACAGTTTTTTACCTAATAATACAAAGATCAAATTCCATAAGAAGGACCATCCACTTACCAATTCTATCTTTAGGAAGAAAGGATTTGGAAGATAAGTGATAGAGTGGATTAGAATGGATGATAATGTAAGTGGTTTGATAAAAAATATAATACCAAAGCTTTTCAACTACAAAATATATGGTGAGACAATCATGTTCTACTTTTTTATAACATTTTTCATAGTCAATAAGGCCTCGACTAATATAATAGATGGTATATTCTCTTTTGATATCATCCTTTTGGGAAAGCATTACCTTAACTAATATAGGTGTGGAATAAGTATATAATATTAAAGGACAATCGTTAGAAGGGGGATGAAGAGTAGGTGGGTGAAACAAAGATTCTTTCATATTGTGAAATGTTTTTGATAAGGATTTGTCCATTCTAGGGCATTACCTTTCTTTAGAAGAGAATTAAAAAAAAAAAATGTAGAAAGCCATATTTGGGATAAAGCATCTTATTGCCCCAAGTTTTCCCAGGTAAGTGTGAATATCAAGAATGGAATGAGGTATAGGCATATTGACAATAGCATTAGTCTTAGAAATATCAACATCAATGCCATGAAGAGATACTAAGAATCCTAAAAATGATAACAAGATCAGAAAGATGAGTTTTGTAGCTTTTAGACTTGGCAATGAGGTCATCCACATAGGTTTTCAAAATCTTATGGATAAGGTCATCGAAAATGTGGGCCATAGCCCATTGATAGGTAGCTCTGGAATTTTAGAGGCTGAAGGGCATTTTAATGTAACAATAGGTGCCCCACTCTATGGTAAAAGTTGTATTATGTTGATCTTTAGGGGTGATGTGAATTTTATTATAGCATAAGAAACCATCCAAAAGGGGAAAAATTTCATAACCAATAGTAGAATCGACTATGGAATTTATGGAAGGTAAAGGGAATTTGTCCTTAGGACAAACAAGATTGAGGTTATGAAAAGCAATGCAAATGTGAATGACCATGGTGAATTTATTCCAAATAGGGACAATGTTTGAAACCCATTCTAAATATTCCATAGGCTTAATTAATTTAACATCATGAAGTTTAATGATTTATTTAAGGCATAAATTAGAAAATTTTGGTAGAAATTTCTATTACTTTTGTCATACAGGTTTAACATCAAGATAGGTGATGATATTATGCATCATGATGATAGGATCAATACCAAGCATGTCCTCATAGGACCAAGCGAAAGTATCATGATATTTATCAAATAATAAGCTAAAGTTATCATGTTTTGTTTGTGTAATTTCTCAAGAGACTATGATATGTCAAGGGAATGATTGGGTACCATACTCAATTCTAGTAGTTTAATCGATAAACATAGTATTTCTATCTTGGAAATGTTATGATACGTTAGGGAGAGAGGAAATGTGATTTGTTTTAGGATAAATGCTAGCAATGAAGTTGTTAAAATGAGGGGCCTTATTCTTGAAATTCCTAAGTTTGTGATGTTGTCGAGGAAGTTAAGGTTCTCAAGCATGAAGCAATTCAATAATGGCTTCATTGCTAGGCAATGTGGGAAGAGGACCATAAGAATCAACATATACTTAAAAATCAATAATTTTGTTACCATGGTGATCATATTCATAATGTATTTGACATACATCTATGACATTGGAATCTAATGTAATATTAGGAGAAGGTGAAGTAGGGGAAGAAGGTTGATCAGAGTTGATTAGGTTATCATTAACATCATTAACAGGGATAAAATCATATGAAATGATTGTTTTGTTATGAAGTATAAAAGATGTAGGAAGTTTTAGAGGTTTGGAAGGTAAGATTTGTTTTACCACCCAAGGAGTATCTAAAAGTGGAGAGTGAGGAGGAGGCACATGACCTTCAGGTGTTAATTCCAAATCAGTGGAAATGGTATGAACATAACAATTGAAATCATGTATTTGAGCTAGAGTTTTATGATAATGTTGAACATCTAAGTCTCTTGATTGAGATTGGGACATGATGTAATTGTCATCATAGGTTGGATAAATTATACATGCTTGATATTCATGAGAAACTTTAGAAGGGGAGATGCCTGAATCACTGAATTTACATGAAGACATAATTAAAAGATCTTTGAATAATTTAGCCACTCCATAATTATTGCATGTGAAGTCATATTTTATGTAAGAGACTTCCTAAGTATTACATGGAGGGGGAAATCAATGATCTCATGTATGAGAAGAATGGTGTGATTGCAAGGTAATAGATAAGGAAGAAACCACTCTGAGATGTAAGGAGGTAGATTGGTAGTGTTGAAAGTATTTTATAGATCATTTGTCTCATCATCATTAGAATTAATAAGAGTGACATGTAAATATAGATTCATATTGATGAATTTAGGTAAGGGAGAACTATTGATCATTGGAATGGTAGGAATGCGATATTGAGATTTGGGTTTTAGAAGTTGAATACTCCAATGGTTGGGATCGGCCTCATGTTTATACCTTTTGCCATTATGAAGGAACTTGATAAATTGGCTACCATAAGAGGTAATAACCCTAATTATATGAGTCCATGGGCATCCTAGGAGTATTTTGTAGGATAATGGTAAATCGGGGACCATAAGCCTAGTTCAAAAGGTCTTAGGTCTAATCGTAAGAGGGATCCATATACAACCAAGTGGATTTTGATTAGTTTTGTTAAATCCATAGCATGTGAGGTGGGTTTTTTTGAGATGATCTTTATTATAGCTAATTTGTTGGATGAGCCACAAATATGTCATATTAATACTAGATCCTTCGTGTACTATTACTTTATGAATAAGGGTGGTATTAATGGCTATTTTAATGAACAGGGTGGATAATCAGTTTGAAAGAGGATCTAATCATTAATCATGTGTTCTTAGAGGAAATCTATGGGGGGTTTTGAAGAAGGACATATGGATTTAAAAACATGCACTTTTATTAGTTGAGGCTAATGAGATGATGGTTCCTCTTCTAGGGAAGATGGCTCTTCAATTTCTTGAAGCTGTTGTATGAGGAACTTGCAATGATAAAGAGAGGTGTGAACTAACACCATGAGAGGAATATTACTTGGCATGGATTTTAGTTCTTATAAGAATTTATAATGGATTTTAGAAGAAGAACTAACATGAGGCTTAGAAGGTAAATTAGATTTTATAGGAAGAGAAGTGGTTGTGGGTTTGGAAGGAGGAGATGGTTACTCATTAGTTTCTAAATCTAGGTGAGTGGTTGTAATATCTTTAAGGAGTTGCTCTTCCAAATATGGTTTCTTAGATTTATTAATGGGATCCTTGTGAGCCAATTTTCACTGATAATTAACCTTAGTTGTATTGACATATTGAGAATTATTGTAATGTTGGCCATAGTCAGCGTCAATGGCATAAACATACTTGTTGTCTTGTTGAGTGTTAGATGTGGAAAAATATTTTTGGTTGTTAAAATAAAAAGTTTTAGGATCTTGTTGTTTTTGAGAAGTGTTGTAATCTTGATGATAGAGTTGAATCATATCTTCATGATTAAATGAAATTCCAAGCATATATGAAACAATAAATTTTGTGAGCCTTCTACATGTTTCATGGGAGTGATCGATGTCATCATGGAACCAAAAAAATTGATTAGGGTCATGTCATTTAGGAGGATTATTGGGATAAGTAAATGGTTTGGAGGGCACTAAGAATTATTTCATTTGCTACACAATTAATGGTGTGTGAGAAGATATGGGAGTGTTATCTTTGGAAATTCCTAGATTGGTTTGAGGAGTATTGCTAGTTATTGCATTATTAAAATATTGAAAAGATCCTTTAAGGAATTTGGTATTAGGTTCAAACTATTTCATTAATAAATCTTGATGCTTGGCTTGGTCAATAGCTTAATTGAGCATTTGAGGACTGAAAGTTTGAACCTTATACTAAAGAGAAGGAGTTAAGGTAATTATAAGGATTTTAAAAAAATTATCATCAATATTGTTATGACTGGCCTTATGGGCCAAATATTTCCATTGCTTGATAAAATCATGAGCTGATTCAGTGGGAGATTACTTAGCATTGATAAAATGGCCAAGACAATTTTTGGGAAGATCATTGTGTTGAAAATATTTAACTAAAGGATTGACTAAATCCTCTAGTTACCACATGGAATGTTGGGGAAGTTGGTTATACCATTTCAATACATCGCTAGTGAAGGATTTAACTAAGTGTTTAGTTGTGTTGAAGGTATTAGTTTGGATCTATTTCTTATAAAGATTGCTAAATGCCTTAAGTAAGGATGTAAGTTATTTAGTCCCATCGTACTTAATAGTTGGAGATATGTTACCAATAACAATAAAAATAATGAAAGGGGATAAATGCTCATTTTAAATGTTTTAAAGCATTTTTTTTCATGATAGGTTGGGGGATGACATTTCTTGAAACATCTCTAAAAGGATTAAGAATAAAATTTTGATTATTTTGAGAGAGAAGAACGGGAGGTTTGTTAGCCATATTGATCAAATGGTGTTTTAATTGCGTCATTTGGGAGGTGTTAGATGTTTTCATGATGTTCATTTATTTCACTATTTGTGTAATAATATGAGTGGTATCAATTGGTAGGTTGGTGTTTTTAAGAGGACTCCTCAAATTACTATTAGTGGGGGTGTTTTTAGGTGGTAGATTACCTATGGGATTATTAGATAGACCTGTGTCAATTTCCCCCACACTGTGATGAGGTTATTGAAGATTGGAATTGTCTTAGTAGGTATGAAAAGGATCTAAGCCACCAATCTCATCTTGTTGCATGGTTTGAACCATGTTGTAATCTAAAGATGAGGGAGGGGAAGAAGTAATCCAAGAGTGAGGATTATTTTGGGAGGTAAAGAAAAGAAGGAAAGAGCATCCCATATAGTGTCTAAATGGATTTAGTTTATCCAAAAAGATTTTGACAGGGGATTTCATGATGCTTGATGAAAGAGATAAAGACTAAAAAAGAAGAAAGATCAAGGACAAAGTCAGCCAAATAAAGAACAAAGTCAACCAATAGGGAACATAATCAGATAATAGGTATAAAATTGATTAGGTTAATAGGGTAATGCTAAGATGTATGCTGAAAATAATACATAATTATATGGGTCAACTATGTACTGCTAGATAAGGGACATAATAGAGAGATGGGAATACACAATCATGCAGGTTGATTGTGTACTATAGACAAGAAGGTGAAAAATAGTTTGTAAGAGATTATATTGAGCAAGATGACCATGATATGGAACAATGGAAAATTATTGAAAGATAATTTGAATCAAGAATTAAAGTAAACACACAAACAATTAGATCAATGTGACTGATCCAATTGGAACACAGAACACAAACCTTACACCAGTGTTGGCCAATACAAGTTTTTTCAATAAAACACATAATTTTTAAAGAGTAATTACTAAATAAAAATTAAATGCTAACTAATGGTTTACCCTAAGTGTTATTATATTATAAGAAAGTTTTATTTTAATGTGATAGGAAAGTTGGCTAAAAATAGGGAACTAAAAAGTAATCTAATGTTAGTTTTAGGACATTTGAGGTGAAATATATTTGTATTGGAAATGGTACTAGTTTGGTATTGAGGCCTACCCCCTCAATTTAAAATCTCACAATGATAAGGGTGTCGGGTGATTTTTCAATATATATCATTAACCACGAATTTATTCTTGGCCGAAAAACCAACTCAATTTCCCCCTTGGTGATGGAATCCAAGTAAGTAGGCCTTGAGAAGACAAATGTTTAATTATTTTTTAATGTAAAGTGGTTTGGTAGTGTGTGAAAAAGAGTAAAATAGTGTAACTAAAATGGTAATTTATAAACCAATTATTCAGACTATGTGAGTTACTCTAAACATGCAAACAACTGAAAAGAAAATGTGAATTAATTACTAGGAAATAGATATTAATTCCTTGACTAAGAATAATATAGCGTTAGTATAGGTAACACTATATGCAAAAAATATAGAATAAATTTTATTGGGTCATTGATATTTTGTAGAAGCAAGGTATTTAATAACAAAGTTAAATAGGTCAACTATGTCTCTCAGATAGAAGATAAGCTACATAACTAGGTTGACCAAGTTGACCTAGTTAGCTATAGGGTTACAGTTTTAAATGATGCCAACTTGTGAAAAATAGTAGTAAAGGAAGAATTGAAATGATAGAGAGATAAAAGAAAGGAACCTTGGTGGGGTTTTAGATGATTTAGATGAAATTTTTTTATGCTAAGATGCTCAAATGTTGCTTTCAAAATTAGCCAACTAGGTCGACTAGTTCAACCAAGTTCTGTAAAACCCTGTGTGATGGAAATTAAATAATGAATAGAGTCAACCTTTTTGATAGTGTTTGTTGACTTGTATGTTTATATAAGAAAATATAAGATAGATTCAACATATTTTGTAGTGTTTATTGACCTGTATGTTGATAGAATAAAATAGTAGACAGAGTCAACTTGTTTGACAGTGTATGCTAATTTGTAACTGAAGAAGATTACTATGTTGAACTGCTCAATCTAGTAACTTATAATTGATGAAGACCTAAACAGATAGAACATAGTAATTTTGAATTGACTATGTTAAACCCAAACATAAAAATTTAGGACTATACCGACTGGTTCGATATAGTACTGCAAATATAGAAAAATATAAATGATGATAAGAATGATGGTGTGAAAGAAAACTCGCAAGGGTTAGATTCACATCAAGTTCACCAAAATGTATGCAAATGGAAATGCAACTAATCTATAAATAAATACTAGTTTGGAGAAGATAAATAATACTAACACTTTTAAATTTTTAATACATTAGATATTTGGGGTCATGATCAAGATAGATCCACTAGACATAGCCAAGGGATCTTTTACCATAATAATATCACTAGGGAGGGTTCTAAAGCTTTCAGTCAAGCAAAACTATGAAATAAACCTAACTAAATCCCATGTTTTCATATTAATTAATGTATAAATGATAAAACTAAAACTAAATTCTAATCTAGTGCTCACCAAAGCTTGTGGCACAAAGTGGGGATAATAGACATTAAAAGTAAATGTTGACCAAAGTTGACCCTGCATGTCAAATTAGGACCCCTATAGGTATAAAATTGAGATTTAGGTATTTTTATGGGTCTAATATTATGTCATAGGTGTATTATATGTATTTTTATGTTATTACATATCATATTAGCCTTGGTCATTAGTCATTTTAGTCCTTATATCATTTTGAGTCATTTGAGGGTCATAAAAGGGGCATTTAATGACTTGTAAAACCTACTTGAGAAATTAAAAGGTTATAAAAAGTGATTTAATGCCAAATATATCCTAATATGTCTTAATCAACTATTGGTAGCTAAAAGTGGTAGGTTATTCAGAAGAAAAGGTAGTTTTTTTAAGGAAAAGAGAAGAGTTTGGCATTTGTACGACCCACAAGGGAGTGTAACACATGGGATAAGGTCAAGGGATAAATATTAAAATTAATTAATATAAATTAATGTTTTAAATTATTTTTAAGTAAAATTTCTAAGCTAAAACCATTCTACTCCTTTTTCACCCTTCTAGACATATAGAATTAGTCTTTAGATTTGTACTTGGTATGGCTAGCAGGGAAGGTTCAAGGTAAAATGATTTTGGGAGGTCAAAGTAAACTTAGATAGATTAATTTACATAATAATATTTTCAATAATAGTGGCCTTTAATTTATAAAATACCCTCATGAAGTTGACTATGTTTTTTTGCTTGCTGATATATGTACCCTATAGGTTTTGCCTTGGTTTGAGTATTTCTATACAATATAATTGATAATGTGGTTTCTAGATGATATTTAATATGTACCCTCATGTTAAAAATTATTTTTTTCATGTGTTAATGTGTTTTTATGATCCAAGTATCTTAAGTTGCAAGAGGAAGCACTTTTCTATGCAATAGGTAGGTTTCCAACATTTTATGGACCTCCATGCTTTGTTAATGGTTTTAGATGGTGTATATAGGTTAATCACCATTTATTAAATGTCACATTGGTTCCATAATTTTTAAATTTCCATTATACAAGTAATATTCATGAGAGTACAGTTATAGAACACCATATAGTCAATCTGTCATATGACTGTCATACTAGTCAGCTAGGTGCCTACAAAGGGTTCAACATTGAAAAGGAGGTTGAAGACTTGTATTAGGCCTTGAAAAAACTTTATGTTTCATCTGAGAATCATTTAAAGGATCCCAAATATCATTGAAACTCACAAAACATGCATATACCCATGTTTTTCCCTCACTACCTACTTGCAACTCACATACATCTACAGGTGCCATGGAAAAGGGTATCATGTGGAGATAAACTACATATATATTTGACAATATTCAAGGTTTTGAATTTTTTTTTAAGGTATTTAAATAGGTTAAAATTAATTTAGGGACTATATTCCATGCTAACTATCTAAATCCACATTTTGCTACCTGCACATTAGAATATGCACCTACAGGTGGTGTTGACTGAGAGCTAAAGAGCCATGCTAAGTGTTGAAAGCCTTATTAGGAGTCCAAAAAAATGGTGTTGAATGTGATAGACATATATTAAGGATATATTGTCAAAAATAATGGATAACCATGCTCAAAAACATAAAATGATGGTATACAGGGATCTTTTCCCTAAAATGAGAAAACATAGGTATGAGGTGTTTTGTTGATATCTTGAAGTAGGGTTATCAAAGGGTTTGATGCATCTCGGGGACAAATACTTGTATCTGTCACATGAATATTAATTTAAGTTTGGAGGACAAAATATTAGTGGAGGTCAACTATTATAAGGCTTGAAGACACTCCTTGAACCACTATTCTCAGGCAATGATCACCTATAGGATTTTGATCCTAAAGAGACCCCTTCATCCAATATTGCAAAACCAAGACATGTTTCCATGTTTAGAAAAATTTATGGGGTGAAATTAATTTTAAAGGGCATAAATGCCATAATGAGGAGATAGTGATATATGTTTTAAAGTATATTAATCACCTAAAGTTGTGCCTAACTCCATAGAAGTGCTTACCTACAACCAACTAGGCCTAAAAGTGCAAAGATGCTTGAATTGGTTACTAGATTATGATTTATCCTCTTATATGATCATGTAAATGTGTATAAATAATAAATGAGGTATAGGATTTATAATTTTAATCCAAAACACCTTATAGGTCTCATAAACATCTAATGAGAACCTACAACCAAGCTTAAGGCATAAAACACAGTCTTGTAAGTCACAAGGAAAGAAAGAAGGCCTAAAGCATATTTTGAAGAAATGATTGAGTATGAAACCTAATTTTATGAATGGAATAAACATCATGGATATACTGATGACATTTCAAGACCTTACTCTCACATAAAGAGATGGAGAAAATCCGTACACATAGCCTAGACATTCACCTACAACTGACAGTGGCTTAGATGATGACTTGTCTAGGTTTTAGCATGGAAAATTCATGGTATAGGTGAATAAAATTAATATGGGATAAAATTAATGGTTTTAATTAATACCTTATATCAATTTAAGTAGATCTATATGTGTCAAATGCACCTATAGGCAATAGAAATACACAAATAGGGTCAGTTCACTAGTCAAGCCTAACCAAGTAATGACATGTTTCTAGGTAAAAACATGGGTCATAGGAGTTTTAAAGTATTTTTAAGGTTATAATAATGGTTTAAAAATTATCAAAGACCATCATGGTATTATAAAAAGCATAGATAGGGCTTCAATCATGCATACTCAGTCCACATATGAAATTCCTGAACATAGTCCATTTTGCACAAGCCTGTCTTGGGTTTTGTTGAGGTTGGGGAATTTATGCATAAGATCAAGGGATAAAATTTTGTATAGATAATACTTAAAAATTTAATAATAATATATAATACCTATTTGGTCTATAAAAATAGGGGAAGTTCCCTTTATTTTGTCTTAGATAGAGGGCACTCCCCTCATGTACAAACCCTAGCAGTTTTGAAGAAGGAGATAAAAGGATGAGTTAGGACCTATATAGACTTTGTTATAATTTGTGAAAATATTTAATAAACTTATGTAAACATGGTAAATCAAGTAAATAATGAGTATTTTCAATAGGGTGTTCTATACTCTTAAGGTTTCAGTCAAGTCTACTTGGGTAGGGTTAGGCTCAAAGCCCAAATAAGAGACCAATGCCCCTTCCAGCTTTAGGAGTTGATTAAAATGGACAAATACATGTTCTTGGGGGAATAAAAGATGTGTATAAGCTATTGGATGTAGGGATAACCATCAAAAAACTCATTTTGGGATTTAAAGTGCAGAGAAGCCTACTAAGCATGACTAGGCCTAAAATGCAAATGAGGGGCCAACTTCATTTCTAACCTTGGAAGAACATTAAAATGAACTTGGTAATTTTCATAGGGTCTTAACAGAGGTGATCAGGATTTTATAAGGTAGAGAAGTTGTAGGGGAATCCAATTTTGGATGAAAGGTAGTATTAGGCCTATGCAAGTGGAAAGAAGAGCTTGATAGAACAACTTTGGAAGTTCATATCTATCTTGGTGATTTGTATGGGGGCCAAAGAAGTTTATCAGAGTTATTATAGGTCTTAAAATACCTTCTTGTGGAATTTTTTTACAAGTTTAATGTCCCATTTTTATGAATAAAAATTAAGAGGACAAAATAGGCTAAAACCCTTACAAACCCTTGCTAGTGACTAATTTGAGGAAATGAGGTTGGAGAGCTGTTATAATGGAATATTTTTCTCAAGATAATGATTGAACCTTTTAGGATACTCTCTTAGACTACTCTCCACCATTTTTAGTTGTATGGAATTCTATGGACAGGGTACAAAATAGGGTACTTTTAATTGTTTTATGTGTTTTATAGGTTTTAGGAGTATGAAGATGCAATGAAGTTTGGGAGAAATATTAATACTTAATATAACTCCCTATATCCATTTAATTCCTTGGAAAGACTCCTAAGTGTTCAAATAATAGATCTTATCTCAACTAGTCAAAATTGACATAGTGAACATAATGGTGAGAAGGGTGAAAAATCCAAGTGGAAGTGATTTTAAAGTGACCCTAATGATTCTAAGGACATATAGGGTCTTTAAAATTTACATACACTCCATACAATGTATTTCAATGTAAAATTGATGCCTTTTCAGAGGCCAAGTGTACAGGGTGCCTGAAAGAAGAGTTATTTTGACTACAGATGGTGATAGCTCATTTTAGGAAGGTTCCAGATGAACATGACTACAAAATAATGAAGAGGAATGCCTAAAATCCTTACCCTTAATTCCAATCATAAAACCTATCCCTAATTAGTTTTGGGATGTTTAAACAGGTCCAAATCATGAAGGCAATTTTCTAAGCCAGAATGAGAACTTTCATGCCACTTTTCCTGAGTTTCATGTCTTGTATGGCCATTTGTTACTTATAACCTTGCATGGTTCATCCCACATCCTATTATCATGCATAATTAATTATTTTTCTCAACTTGATAAGTGCCCTTGTGACCCTTGGAATTCTCTCTTCTCCACTCTCTCTCAAGTTCTATAAGAACTAGCCATTTTGGCCATCATAACTTATGCTCCACCTGAGTATGGAAAAGACCTGATCATTTGCATACCATTTGATCAATAGACTACTTATTTTTACCTCTTCATGACTATTTATAGTGTGTTTTACTTGGATGATTGATCTTTCTTAGTGATAAATATGTTTTCATTAGCATGTTGTCTCATTCTTTCATCCTATTTGTAGTTGAAAACTTTCCTCTTACAGGGTATGTGAACTGTTCTAAGAAGTGTAAGGGTTGAGTGAGTTAGTCTATTCACTATTTCCATTTAAGGACTCTTGTCTATTCCTCCTAACCTAAACATGCATCCATAACCTCATAATGTAATATTGATGTGAGAAGATGCAGATTAGAGAAGTGTATGTTTGGGTAGTATCTTGGTTTCATATGTAACATGTAACTAGTTGGAAGTCATCAATTTATTTGGTGTATCACCTCTTTTATGATATTTTGCTTTTAGTTTTACCTCTCCCTTCCCCCCAAATTTTTTAAGGTGTATCAGTGATCCAAAGTGGTACATCAAGGTAGCTAGCCCTACCTAGAGATTTACCTCATCCTTAGGCTACTCACAAGCCTAGAGGTGTTTTAATTATGCCATTTGGATGAGGAGAGGTGAGACATCTCATCAAAGGGTGAAAATCCAAGTGAAAATAGTAAACATGCATAAGAGAATAATATTTAATCTATGTATAGGTAAACTCTAATGCATGGAGAGAGTAATATATTCAAAAACCATTACTTATGCTACTTCTATCTACTAAAAGAGAGGAGCAAAGTTAGAGATACTTACCTTGAAGATGAACCCATTGAGACTTAATCTCTCCTTTGGCCAAAGGTGCTTCTTAAGAGGTTGTTGTGGTTTTTAAGGATCACTAAGAAAGGCCAAAGCATCCAAGACTTCTCCACAAAACAAAATGCTTCTCTAAATAAAAACCCTAAGCTAAGACTCCTCAAGTAGAATGGTAGAAGAGCAGATTGTAAAGAAGCGAAAATGAATAATTAACTCTTTTTGTCTATAATAAATGGTGAAATTAATGTGTTTATATATATGAATCTAACCCTATTCCTTTTTGAAAGTTTAGCTGACAGGGTCAGCCCAATCAACTTTGTATCATTATTAACAAAAAACAAATTAGGTCTTGGTTTAGGTTAGCCAGGGGATAACTTAGACCCTAAATGAGTTATATCAATTGGAGTATAGGGTTTATGGGGTTTATAGTGTATTATAAATTATAAAAAAGGATTTAAGGCTAGGTAAGGGCTAATGAAGGCAAAAAATGACTAGATGAGGGTGTAAAATAAGAAGCAAAGCTTAGGGGAATGTTTTTAGGAGATGGTTGTGTAGATAGAAAGTGGTAGTAAAAGGATAACAATATTGAAAAGCATCAATGGTATACCCACCCCTTTCTCAGTACACCCTTTAAGGCATGTAATCAGAGAGATTGAGACTTGATGGGTTCTTGCAAGAGAGAAAGCATCATTAATTAATAAAGTTTGAAAATATTATGTGGATACATAATACATCATGCGATTGCCCATTTTTTTAAGTGTGTGATTTTTGAATTCATCTACACAATTATATTGAAGGGTATATGACTCAATATTGTTAGTGTATACATAAAGCTTTGATACCACTTGTCAGGACCTTAGAGTACAATTGATTATTTTTGTATAAGCAACTAAACATGGAATTGAAACCAGAAGTAATAAGTAACTAAAAATCAGAAACAACAAAGAATAAGAGATACAAGAAACAAATAATATTGTATTAAACTCTTCCAAAAGGAAATACAATGAAGAAATCTCTCTCTTCTCACACCTCTTAGATGTACAGTAATTCTCCTTCAAGAGAGCTCTCTCTCTCAATTACAACCAACTCAATTACTGAATTGTTCCTACAGATCTTTTTGATCTTGCACCTTGTAGATCTAATTGATCTTGCTCACCCCTTGTGTTGTAGATCTTCTTGATCTTGCACCTTGCAGATCTAATTGATCTTGCTCACCTGCTCATGTTGCAGATATTCTTGATCTTGCACCTTGCAGATCTAATTGATCTTGCTCACTAATTACAATACTACCCCATGGGTCTCTTAAATAGAATTGAGAAGCAAACAATAATTAGAAAAACATACTCAAGACTAATTTTAGTCTTTACATGCAAACTAACTGTTCTCCTAAAAATAACACAATTCTAATTTTGGACATGCCTTGAAATGCACAGAAGTTGGTGTCGGTCTACAGATGATCGATGCCGGTCAACCCCTAACTGATGTCAGTTGGTTCTAACCAATTCATCGATGTCAATTAGTTCTGACTAATTTTGTTGATGCTGGTTATTGTGTAGCTCATTGGTGAAGCTTTTAGCTCCACAACTCAACAATGTCTCACTTGGAGATAAACAACTGTACCTATACCTGTATAGCAACATCCTCTAGACATCTGTCACTTGTTTCTCCCTCTTCAAGTTTAATCTTTAAGACCAACAAAATTTGAATGAAGATTCAACTTCTCCTTTGTTATCGGCTTTGTTAACATATCAACAGGGTTCTTATCCGTATGGATCTTTTCCAGCTTCAACTGTCCATCCTCCAATACCTGTCTAATGAAGTGGTACCTAAGCTGTATATGTTTGGTTCTTAAATGAAAGGCTAAATTCTTTGCCAAATGAATTGCATTTTGACTATCACTGTACAATCTTCAACTCTCTTGCTCCTTTCCCAACTCTCCCATGAACCGAGTCATCCAAATCATTTCCTTGCTAGCCTCTATGAATGCAACATATTCTGCCTCTATGATAGACAAGGCAACAACCTTCTGCAACTTTGAAATCTAGCTAACTACTGTTCCACCAACAGTGAACACATATCCTATGGTGCTTCTCCTGCCATCCAAGTCACCTGCCATATCTGAATCTACATACCCATGTAGAGAAGTGTTTGACCCTCCATAGCATAAATGCCTATTGCTGGTCCCTCTCAGATATCTAAGAATCCACTGAACTGCTTTCCAATGTTTCTTTCTTGGATTGGCCATAAACTTGTTGACAACTCCCACTGCTTAGGCAATATCAGGTCTAGTACATACCATTGCATACATCAAGCTCCCAACTACTAAAGCATATGGAACTCTACTCATGTACTCAACCTCATCATGTGATTTAGGACACTGTTCTTTGCTCAACTTGAAGTGTCTAGCCATAGGTGTGCTTACCGGTTTGACATCCTACATATTGAACCTCTCTAACACCAACTTGGCCTTATGTCTCATTTGTCCATTCTCTCCTTACTTTAACCTGTATACCCATTTGTTTTTCAGTGCTTTCTTTTTGGCTGGCAACTCAACCAAATCCCACATATGGTTCTCTTCCAAGGAATCAATTTCCTCATTCATGCTATGCTCCCACTATTTCCTAGATTCTACCTGCATTGCCTCATCAAAACTTTTTGGTTCTCCACCATCAGTGAGCAACAAGTAGTATAAATAAGGGGAATAATGAATTGGAGGTTTACTTACCCTTTCAGACCTCTTTATGGGTGTTTGAGACTCATTTATAGCTTACTGTCCACCCAAATTTTCTTTTGATAGTGACCGATCCTGGTCATCTCTGATCGATGTCAGTCTGCACCAGATCGATGTCGATTCCACCTGATCGACATCGATTTTCACTTGACCAACGTCGATTTCCACCTGACCGACGTCAGTCTATGTGTTTTTTTATGAGTGATGATTTTTACCCACGAGCTCATTTTGGATCATAACCTCTTCCAAATCATGATTGCCCTGCTCAAAATTATTCAGCCTCTTACGCTGATCACTGTACATCACCTTCTCATTGAAAACAAAGGCTTTCCATTTCTTAAATGTGTCAAAAACATCATATTTCCTCTTTATGCAATAAACCCATACCTTTATTTTAGCATCATCAATGAAAGAAACATAATACTGTGATCCTCCAATAGAAGCTACCTGAGCTGGTCCCCACACATCTATGTGAACAAGCTCCAACTTGTGCTTCTTCTTTGTTGACCTAGTTTTGAAAAACCTCACTTTCTTTTATTTCCCAAAAATATAATGCTCACAAAAATCTAGATCTATGCTTTTCAAATCTGAAAGCTTACCTTTTGACTTAAGAACATTCATTCCCTTCTCACTCATGTGATCAAGCCTATAGTACCACAACTTTGCATCTACATCTGAAGTAGATAAAATAGAAGGATAATAATCGGTAATACAAGTAGATAGATAAAGTGTACCTACTCTCTTACCTCTTGTTAATACAAGTGCACCCTTGGAAACTTTCCAAGATTAAGCTGTGAGAGTTACTATGCAACCCTCATCACCCAAATTTTCTTCAGAAATCAGATTCCTCTTCAGGATGGGTACATGCATGACATCCTTCAACACCCATGTGTTGCCATTCTGTAATTTCAGCTACACTTTTTCTTTGCCAAAATTTTTATATGGCTCATCATCCCCTAAATAAACTTTTCCAAAATCTCCATGGACATAATCATTGAAAAATTCTCTATTTGGGGTTGCATGGAAAGAGGCATCAGAATCTAAAACCCATGATTCTACTTTATTATCCAAAGAAAATATAAGAGCATCTTGTGCAACAATACCTACAACTTTTGCTTCTTTATTACCTTCATGCTGATCTTCTTTGTTATCCTTCAACCAACAATCATTCTTTGCATGCCCTTTCTTTCCACAATTTCAGTAGGTTATTCTTCCATTTCTGGATTTGGATCTACTTCCCATCTTTGACCTTGATTTCTCTTGCTTGCCCTTCTCTCTTTGCCATCCCATGCTTTGAACACTTAAAGCATTACTTAATGTTTCCCCTGTGCTTTTCCTATGAATTTTTTCATTCAAGATTACACTAACAACATCATCAACTTTCAAGATATTTGAAGTAGATGCAGTATTACTAACTGCCATTACCAAACTATGCCAACTTTCAAGTAAAGAGCATAAGATTAAGAGATCCTTAATTTCATCATCAAAAACTATTGTGACTGAATTTAACTGATTTACAATTGTATGGAAATCATTAAGATGACTATATACAGATTCACCTTCCTGCATTTGCAAATTAAATAATTACTTCATAAGATATACCTTATTCGAAGCTGAGGGTTTTTCATATAAAATTTCCAAAGTATCCATTAACTCTATCATTGTCTTTGCCAATGATAAGTTGGAAACCACAGAAGATGCCAAGCTCAACCTTATAGATTCAAGAGCCTTTCTATCAAGAACATTCCATTCATATTTCATATCTGTGGGCTTACTTAAAACCCCACCCAACAGTAAATATAGATCTTTCTAATACAGATAATCTTCAATCTGCATCCTCTATAATTGATAATTTTTTCCATTGATTTTTTCCATTCTTAATTTATTTTCTTCTACCATTACTTCAATCCCACTCAATTAGAAACCCCTGTGAGTGAATTCTGTAATCAACAAACACTAACACGCTCTAAAACCTATACTCTGATACCAATTGTTAGTGTATACACAAAGCTCTGATACCACTTGTCAGGACCTTAGAGTACAATTGATTACTTTTGTATAAGCAACTAAATACGAAATTGAAACCAGAAGTAATAAGTAACAAGAAATCAGAAACAACAAAGAATAGGAGATACAAGAAACAACCAATCTTGTATTAAACTCTTCCAAAAGAAAATACAATGAAGAAATCTCTCTCTTCTCACACGTCTCAGATGTACAGTAATTCTCCTTCAAGAGTTCTCTCTCTTTCTCTCAATTACAACCAACTCAATTACTGAATTATTCCTGCAGATCTTCTTGATCTTGCACCTTGAAAATTTAATTGATCTTGGTCACCCCTTGTGTTGCAGATCTTCTTGATCTTGCACTTTGCAGATTTAATTGATCTTGCTCACCTTCTTGTGTTGTAGATCTTCTTGATCTTGCACCTTGCATATCTAATTTATCTTGCTCACCTGCTCATGTTGCAGATCTTCTTGATCTTGCACCTTGTATATCTAATTGATCTTACTCACTAATTACAATACTACCCCATGGGTCTCTTAAATAGAATTGTGAAGCAAACAATAATTAGAAAAATAGAATCAAGACTAATTTTAGTCTTTACATGTAAACTAACTATTCTCCTAAAAATAACACAATTCTAATTCTGGACATGCCTGGAAACGCACAGAAGTTGGTGTCAGTCTACAGATGATCGATGCCAGCCGACCTATAACTGATATCAGTTGGTTCTAACCAATTTCATTGATGTCGGTCAACCCCTAACCAATGTCGGTTGGTTTTGACTGATTCCACCAATGTCGGTTACTGTGTAGCTCATTAGTGAAGCTTTTAGCTCTACAACTCAACAATTTTCACTTGGAGATAAATAGCTACACCTGTCCCTATACAACAACATCCTTTAGACATATGTGGCTTATTTCTCCCTCTTCAAGTTCAATCTTGAAGACCAACAAAATTTGAATGAAGATTCAACTTCTCCTTTGTTACCAGCTTTGTTAACATATCAACAGGTTTCTTATCCATATGGATCTTTTCCAGCTTCAACTGTCCATCCTCCAATACCTATCTATGAAGTGGTACCTAAGCTGTATATGTTTGGTTCTTGAATGAAAGGCTGAATTCTTTGCCAAATGAATTGCACTTTGACTATGACTATACAATCTGCAACTCTCTTGCTCCTTTCCCAACTCTTCCATGAACCGAGTCATCCAAATCATTTTCTTGCTAGCCTTTGTGACTGCAACATATTTTGCTTGTGTAGTAGACAAGGCAACAACCTTCTACAACTTTGAAATCTAGCTAACTGCTGTTCCACCAATAGTGAACACATATCTTGTGGTGCTTCTCCTGCCATCCAAGTCACCTACCATATCCAAATCTACATACCCATGTAGAGAAGTGTTTGACCCTCCATAACATAAATGCCTACTGCTAGGCCCTCTTAGATATCTAAAAATACACTGAACTGCTTTCTAGTGTTCTTTTCCTGGATTGGCCATAAACTTGTTGACAACTCCCACTGCTTGGGCAATATCAGGTCTAGTACATACCATTACATACATCAAGCTCCCAACTACTGAAGCATATGGAACTCTACTCATGTACTCAACCTCATCATGTGATTTAGGACACTGTTCTTTGCTCAACTTGAAGTGTCCAGCCATATGTGTGCTTACCAGTTTCGCATCCTGCATATTGAACCTCTCCAACACCAACCTGGCCTTATGTCTCATTTGTCCATTCTCTCCTTCCTTTAACCTATATATCTATTTGTTTTTAGTGATTTTTTATAGCTAGCAACTCAACTCAATCCCATGTATGGTTCTCTTCCAAGGAATCAATTTCCTCATTCATGCCATGCTCCCACTATTTCTTGGATTCTACCTGCATTGCCTCATGAAAACTTTGTGGTTCTCCACCATCAATGAGCAACAAGTAGTATAAATAAGGGGAATAATGAATTGGAGGTTTACTTACCATTTCAGACCTCCTTATGGGTGTTTGAGACTCATTTATAGCTTGCTATCTGCCCAAATTTCCTTCTGACAGTGACCGATCTCGGTCATCTTTGATCGATGTCAGTCTGCACCCGACCGATGTCAATTCCACCTGACTAACATCAATTTCCACTTGACCAATGTTGGTTTTCACCTGACCGATGTCCATCTCTATGTTTTTTTGTGAGTGATGATTTTTACCTGCGAGCTCATTTTGGATCATAACCTCTTCCAAATCAAGATTGCCCTGCTCAAAATTATTCAGCCTCTTGAGCTAATCACTGTACATCACCTTCTCATTGAAAACTAAGGCTTTCCATTTCTTAAATTTGTAAAAAACATTAGATTTTATCTTTATGCAATAAACCCATACCTTTCTTATAGCATCATCAATGAAAGAAACATAATACTGTGATCCTCTAATAGAAGCTACCTGAGCTGGTCCCCACACGTCTATGTGAACAAGCTACAACTTGTGCTTCTTCTTTATTGACCCAGTTTTGAGAAACCTCACTTTCTTTTGTTTCCCAAAAATAAAATGCTCACAGAAATCTAGATCTATGCTTTTCAAATCTGAAAGCTTACCTTTTGACTTAAGAACATTCATTCCCTTCTCACTCATGTGACCAAGCCTACAGTGCCATAACTTTGCATCTACATCTAAAGTAGATAAAACAGAAGGAGAATAATTAGTAATACAAGTAGATAGATAAAGTGTACCTACTCTCTTACCTCTTGCTAATACAAGTCCAGCCTTGAAAACTTTCCAAGATTCAGCTGTAAGAGTTACTGTGCAATCCTCGTCACCCAACTTTCTTGCAGAAATCATATTCCTCTTCAGGATGGGTACATGCATGACATCCTTCAACACCCATGTGTTTCTATTCTGTAATTTCAGCTGCACTTTTCCTTTGCCAACAATTTTATATGGCTCATCATCCCCTAAATAAACTTTTCCAAAATCTCCATGGACATAATCATTGAAAAATTCTCTATTTGGGGTTGCATGGAAAGAGGCACTAGAATCTAAAACCCATGATTCTACTTTATTATCCAAAGAAAATATAAGAGCATCTTGTGCAACAATACCTGTAACTTTTGCTTCTTTATTACCTTCATGCTGATCTTCTTTGTTATCCTTCAACCAACAATCATTCTTTGCATGCCCTTTCTTTCCACAATTCTAGTAGGTTATTCTTCTATTTCTGGATTTGGATCTACTTCCCATCTTTGACCTTGATTTCTCTTGCTTGCCCTTCTCTCTTTGCCATCCCATGCTTTGAACACTTAAAGCATTACCTAATGTTTCCCCTGTGCTTTTCCTATGAATTTTTTCATTCAAGATTACACTAACAACATCATCAACTTTCAAGATATTTGAAGTAGATGCAGTATTACTAACTGCCATTACCAAACTATGCCAACTTTCAAGTAAAGAGCATAAGATTAAGAGATCCTTAATTTCATCATAAAAAACTATTGTGACTGAATTTAACTGATTTACAATTATATGGAAATCATTAAGATGACTATATACAGATCCACCTTCCTGCATTTGCAAATTAAATAATTACTTCATAAGATATACCTTATTCGAAGCTGAGGGTTTTTCATATAAAATTTCCAAAGTATCCATTAACTCTATCATTGTCTTTGCCAATGATAAGTTGGAAACCACAGAAGATGCCAGGCTCAACCTTATAGATCCAAGAGCCTTTCTATCAAGAACATTCCATTATTCATCTTTCATATCTTTGGGCTTACTTGAAACCCCACCCAATGGTAAATATATATCTTTCTGATACAAATAATCTTCAATCTGCATCCTCTATAATTGATAATTCTTGCCATTGAATTTCTCCATTCTTAGTTTACTTTCTTCTACCATTGCTTTACTCCCACTCAATTAGAAACCCCTGTGAGTGAATTTTGTAATCAACAAACACTAACACACTCTGAAACCTGTGCTCTGATACCAATTGTTAGGTTATACACAAAGCTCTGATACCACTTGTCAGGACCTTAGAGTACAATTGATTACTTTTGTATAAGCAACTAAACACGGAATTGAAACCAGAAGTAATAAGTAACTAAAAATCAAAAACAACAAAGAATAGGAGATACAAGAAACAACCAATCTTGTATTAAACTCTTCCAAAAGAAAATACAATGAAGAAATCTCTCTCTTCTCACACGTCTCAGATGTACAGTAATTCTCCTTCAAGAGTTCTCTCTCTCTCTCAATTACAACCAACTCAATTACTGAATTGTTCCTATAGATCTTTTTGATCTTGCACCTTGCAGATCTAATTGATCTTGGTCACCCCTTATGTTGCAAATATTTTTGATCTTGCACCTTACAGATCTAATTGATCTTACTCAACTTCTTATGTTGCAGATCTTCTTGATCTTACACCTTGTAGATCTTGCTCACCTGGTCGTGTTGCAGATCTTCTTGATCTTGCACCTTGTAGATCTAATTGATCTTGCTCACCAATTACAATACTGCCCCATGGGTCTCTTAAATAGAATTGAGAAGCAAACAATAATTAAAAAAATAGACTCAAGACTAATTTTAGTCTTTACATGCAAACTAACTATTCTCCTAAAAATAACATAATTCTAATTCTGGACACGCCTAGAAATGCACAAAAGTTGATGTCGGTCTACATATGACTGATGCCGGCTGACCCCTAATCGATGTCGGTTGGTTCTGACCAATTGCATTGATGTTGGTCGACCCCTAACTGATGTCGGTTGGTTCTGACTGATTCCGCTGATGCCAGTTAATGTGTAGCTCATTGGTGAAGCTTTTAGCTCCACAACTCAACAAATATGTTGAATTTGAATGTTTAAATGTTCAAAAAACTTGATAATTTGATTGTTGATAGACTCTCCTCTATTATCAATTCTAAGACATTAAATTTTTCTCTCTGATAGTTTTAAATAAGGGCTTTGAATTTTTGTAAGTACTTAAAGAATTCACTTTTATTTTTTAGATGTTAGACCCATTTTTAGTGATAAATCATCAATGAACATAAGCACATATTTATATTTATGAAATTAAACATGTGGAAGTACCATAAGACCACTATGAACCAACTATAATTTGTCACTTGTTTTACTTATTTTGGATTAAGTGTCATGAAATAATGTAAAACCATAGATAATTAGATTATGAAAAATATAAATTGAGATATATATTTTAATATCAAACTTATAAGATAAATTGGAAATGAAAAATTAAAAGGGTAGAAGTGTACTTAGCTTATTTTGATATTATTTGGTCCAAAATGTCATCACTGAATTTGTGTATGTGCTTCATCACTGCTCATATTATAAAATAGTGGATTAAACCATGGCTAGATGTTATCAATAAAATCCAACACCTATGATATCTGATATTATCTTAGCTCTAATGATTGTCCAAGTATGTTGTGAAAATATTTCATTTTTAGGAATTTCATGACTACACCTATATATGTTTCATGTGTGTATGCTCGTCTTCAGTCTTATGCATAGATATTTATTTTCCTTCCCCTTTCGTTTAAAACCTAGTTGTGCTTTTGACTATAAGATGACCCTTGAAAAGGGTTTAGTATTTTGCGTTAGACAAGCCCAATCACTCCCCACTAAATGACTGTGTGTTGACTATGATTCTATCATATGAAGAGGGCTCAAACCACACGTATCTCTCCCACCTATGTTTGTATGGACAACATCATGACTAATCTAGAATGCAATGCAATGTTTGGATTTTGACGCTTGTTACCATGAAACTTTAACTTACATGTATATTCATACTTGGATCTAGGACTACTCTTTTGATGGGTTTTTATATGAGTATGCCTTCTTGATAATGTCTCGTGAGAGTATTGATTGATTCCCCATGTTTGTTAGGACTTCTCAAGATAATGGTCAAGTAAGTATAACCTTAAGATTGATTTATATTTATATTTATCTCTTTGTTATTTTCCACTATGACTCACCCATGAAATGTGTCTAGGTTGACTTGATGGAGATTTCCCAATTTGAAAAATAGTCATAGAGTATTCCTTGACACTAGTGAAAGAGGTAGACACCTGCAATAAACACAACTATTTCATTATTACCAGTATTGTCCTATGAGTGAAAATCAATGATTTGAGATATGCAAAAGGTCTATTTAGGATTCTATAAGGTTCTTATATAGAGTAGGTTGATCCTAAATAGGTGTATCTAGTGAATAGGCTTGGCCAAGAAACCTAGTGGGTAAATGAAAAGAGGGAAAGTGTGCACAAGATTCAAATTTATATGCAGTATCTAAGTATGTTAAAGGATATCAAAGTTGACATTTATAAAGTGTCTAACACCAATTTTAGGTATCTACACTTTGCATCCAATAGTTCCTTCAAAAAAATATCCATGTGTTATTTTCCAAGTGCCCAACCTAGAAAAAATTGATCTTTGAAAGAAAATTTTGGTAAAGTAAGGACCATGTTGTGCTTACTAAATTCTTGCAATGAGTGATAATTTAGGGGACCAAATCTCTCATGCCAAATTTCACACAAGTCATTTGCATGCACAATCATGACTTGTGAAGGTTGAGTGAACACAAAATTATCAAATTTGTACAATTTGGCTTGATGATCAACCTTATTAGTGGCTATAGTAGTGGCTAGCCTTATACAGTTTTGATAATAACATCAATAGGTGTAAACTTAATGATTTTTATTTCACATGAATGTGTGATTTGATAGCTATACATGAGGTTTATAGATAAGTTTAAAACATAAAGTACCTTATTAAATAGATCATTATCCATCTCAACAAACCCCTGCCCTAAACAACTAGAGGACTAGAGTTGCCCATAAAAAAATAGTTATGTAACTTTAGTCAAGAGTGTGAAAAAATGAGTCATCATGTACCATATGGTTAGAAGTTTTTGATTCCAAAATCCATTCAAACATAGGTGATTTATTTTTTGTTGTAGAAAGTGTTTCTCCTATCTTGGAGGGAAGGAGTTGCCTATTTTCCTTCTTTACTTCTAAGTAGGCCATTTTCATGAAACATTGATGTTCATCATGGCCTAGTTTACCATAAAATTTGTAACATTCTTTATTGATCTTTGCATTACATTTCCATTTTCTTTTGTTTTGATGAGGAGAAGGAATATATTGAGTTGATTAGTTACCATTATGCTTAGACTTTTCTTTACCTTTTCCTTTTACGGGATCCTTACCTTGTCAAAGTTGGGTTATGATGTTACATTAGTATCATTGATAACTAATGGCTACTACTTAGTATCTTTGAGTCAAATGTCACCAATGAAAATCAAATTTTCCTATTATCTCTAAATTTTATCACATAACTTAGAAAAAATCAATGCCAATCTTTTTACTTAGGGGTCTCATCTTTCCTCTCAAACACAAATTTCTTTATCATGCTAGCCAATTTTTCAAATATCTTTACTTTGAGACTATTTTAGTAGAAAAGGAGCTTGCATACTCTAAAAATCTTGGTCACAATTATAACACCCCTACTTATAACTCTCTAACTAAAATCCATGAGTCTCAAAAGAATACATCTTCACCATAGCACTAGAAAAATGGAAACTTCTACAATAAGTCCTACACCTTCCCTTAATGGATCATGTCAATATCTGAGGTTCAATGATTATCCAAGTGTAATAGTGAAGAAACTACTTGATTTGAAATTAGTTGTGTTGCCTCTTATTCGTAACACATATTTTTCACTAAACTAATTTATATATAGATATTATTTGGCCCATCATATAACTTTTGGACATTAAACCAATAGGTTCCATGTTTTGAAAGATAAAATCCTTTATCTTGAGAGTGGAGACAATGAGATTTATCCATGTCTTATAAATCCTGAGACATCTCCTAAAGTGGAGAGGCCTACTCTAATTGTTATATAATCTCCTAAGGAAAATTATATCATATTATATTTACCTAAGATAGAGGTACCTAATAAGGAATCTCTTAAGCATTATATCCCTAAGAAGATTACTGCTCAAAATAAGGTTTTCAGTGAGCCAACCATGCATTATATTTCAAATACAGAACCTTCGATCATTAGTGCTTATATAATAGAAAAATAATACAATAACATTATGTTGGATTATAAGACTCATTTCAATATGTGTAGTATTACTTTTCTTAGATCTCTTGGATATGTCATTAAACATTTGACTAAATTTCTCTTCCTAATAATGTCATAATGGGGTACATTGAATTACTTGTATCTCTTACTCCCAAGACATGTCTTTTTGCTTTACATGTTGAACCCACTTTGATTAAGTACAATGTTATATTATGATCATTTTGGTTAAAATCAATGGTTGTGTAGACATTAAAATCTAGTCTTTATTACTTGATAATGACAATATTGATACATATTTACCACACATGACTTGAGCACACAAATAAGGTCCTAATCTACCATTCTTTCACACTTACATGTTATCTTATGAGTTAACCCTTTTGTTCTATTGTTACAAACCTATAAAAACCTCACTGTTTGTTTTAAACCTATTAAATATCTTGCATAAACATCTCCAAACTCTCAATTTATTCCACTTGTACATAGGTCAATTCTAATAGATTTTATCATTATCACCAGTTAATACTGACCTAATATGGTTAGTAACAAATTATTATTAAAAATGGACATTTAAAAAAATTAAATCTCACCTTAGTGTTGACCCTTTTCTCAGCGTGTCAGTGGTGTGAGAAATTACCCAATTGGACTCATCTATAAATAAATCAAGGTCTCATTCAAAAAGGACTTGGCACTTATCTAAAAGACATATATACAATATTTCACATTGAATAAATATACCCTATTTTTACCAAATTTCAAACCTATCACTAGGATAAATCACAAGCTAAGTACGATTCACTTTAAATCCAAGTTAAAATAAGTATTATTAAGTATCAAAGCTAAATCATTAGCTAAATACATATAGTGAAGGAACATAATTAAAAAATCACAAATAGGTGGGGACATGTGGATTAAATTCCCTCTTTAGAGCATTGGATACATAGGCAGTGGTCAATCTTTAAATAAGGGTGATTGAGGTCAACTTATCTCATTGCACTTTCCTAGTTTTTGTAGGTTTTTAGCCCTCACAAGCACATCTAGGGGTTCAAAGAAAAAAAATTGATTTCTGGAGTTACACTCATCATAAAATCTCAAGATCAAAAATATGGAGAAAAATTACATGTGATAATACATTCAATGTTCATCATTCCCTCATATGTAAGTACCAAATAACACAAGTCAGTATTAACTGCCGACTGTCGATACTAACCCAATGTGATAAAACCAACTGTACACATAAAGAGAATCAATTCTAGAACCAAATGGGCCACATTTATGCTTTATCCTAATTTTCACTTCCATAATATGATCACAATCAGATAGCCACCCAAAAAATCTAAGTGATTATTGTACTTACTATATTTACCATATTCCACTTGTCAAATCAATAAAATCAATCTTAGTATTTTACATTCAAATGTATGATTAAATACAATATATTAATATCTAAAGTATTCTACATGATTCTATCCTATTAGGGTTAGTCTTGAATGCATTAATACAAATTAGGGTAAAACATATTCGTGAACCCATACACATATCAAACACTACAAAACCCTAAGTTTCCCTTAGGGTTTCTTTCTTCCAAGGTTTCAATTTTTTTGTCCTAGGATTTCAAAATCTCATTTCCGATTTCCTTACACAAAAAAATATTTTTTAGATTTTTTTTAGGGTTTTGTGATTTGATTTTTTATTTCCATACATAACTAATATTTTCACCTTTATCCATTAGGGTTTCATCCTTATAAGGTTTCAAATTTTAGCCTTACAACCTATCAGACATGTTTATTACTCATTTATGCTTCCTTTAATTTTAAAGTTTATAATTCCACTTGTACTCATCATTATTATAGGGTTTAGTATGCTTTATATGCCTAAATACCTCCATAACCCTAACCATTTTATTATAGATTCTTATACTATTATTCCCACCTCTACTCAAGGTGGTGATAACTACTTCCACTATATTGAGGTTCATGCTACCACTATCCCAATAGGTAAAGGGAACCTAAAAGATTACCACAACATGAAAAACACTATATCTAACATGATTATGTAAAGACACGTATAATCTCTTAAAAAATATATTGAAGATTTAACTTTAAATATTCAATCACTTGGTAAAAAATTGTTTATAGAACAAAGGACACAAATATGACCCAATACGGTTTTAGATTCAAATATTTACAGCAAATGGGATATACAAGACAAGGAATAGGGAGACATACACAAGGAATTGTTCATCTTATCTAAGCATGTACTCAAAAAGGATGATAAGGTCTTCAATACATAGCAGGTTCAGAAACTAATAAGTCAAAGACATGTATTGATTTCATAAAATCAATAGAAGAAGCTTATATCAATTTTCCTAACACACATATATCTGACACTCTATAATATTACTCTATTCAGGATATCTCCATCATGAGATAATTATAAAATAATGCAGGTTTCAAGTATATAATAGGCCAATATGATGAACTATTTATCTATTTTATGATATCACACAATCTCAAAAAATGATTCATTTTTGATGCCAAATGAACTTAAAAATATTTTTAGGATATCATTATTGAATATATTAGGGATTGATATGTAATGGATAAATATAACATATAACATCATTACTAAAGAAGGTACTACTTCCACTTGGCACTATTTCCATGGAAGTGTTACTAGGACTAAAGAAGGTACATTTCTTATTTCAAATCAAGCTTCATGATACACATTACAAACTATTATTGGGCCAACCTTGGATACATACTATGAATTAAATACTATCTACATTACATATGTGTCTTAAAATTACACATGGAGGACATCCATATACATGTCAGGTAGACAATGATCCTTTCAAGTAACATATTTCATCATTACCTAGGGTGACACACATAAAAGAAATGAAGTGTATAGTCTAAGTATTATTATAAATTACCAATCAATACAAAGTTATTTTTGAATTGAAGTGTTAATTTTAAATATTATCATCACCTCTTCATATACTTCTAAATAGGCTACTCAAATACAAAATTATCACACTTCTTTTTCTATAAAAGATCGATCCAAACATGCCTACACTATAGAACTATGATGAAAATTCATATTGTGATTATCATTAGATTAAGGACATTTTATGAATACATTATTTGAATTGAGACATGAAATATAAGATATTATTGACAAAAATAGCATTTATATTGGTATATCTTCAAGAGAACAAAGATCACACATGGATGATAATCACAATTCATAACCAATCATGATCACTATGAATAGGCAACATATCTATGAATAACTTAAGCATGATAATAACAAAGAGTATAATAAAACACTCATATTATAGATCTAGATTTAGATTCAAATCTCAATTTATATATATAATGACATCAGAGATATATGGTAGATGACACCAATCTAAAGAGACATTATTACCACTAGATACAAGACATCTGCATGAGATCTTTTAGTCAGTGGTAAAACATAACATTTTAAATAAAATTTTCATGATTATTTGTTAGATCATCCTTGTTTATCCTTTTATCTTATACATACTCCCTTACATTGGCTATTATTATATCCCTTAGATTTGTTTCACTTGTATAATGAATTTTGATTGTTGTACTAATTCAAACATCCATAACAAGTATCCTACAATGATTTTAGTGCACATCCTTTGTGGTTTCCATTGAGCTTACATGATCATATACACCTATATTTACATATTACATGAGCACACATTAAATATTTCACACTAGAGGCATGATGATTCTTATTTACACATATGCTCTTGAGCCACATTATTATGATTCACATGTACAATGGGGGTATATTGTTTGCCTTCATTTTTTCCACTTTAGCCATGTTATCACAATTAGTGCACTCTATGCCTTGACACATGTTTCAAATTATTTGGATCCTTCCATTTTTAAATTTTTTGGAGCCATTTCCTCTTGGATTCAATTTTCAATATCAAATATTCCAAAAAATAAAAAATGAAATAATAAAAAAAATACAAAAACATTCAAATATTAAAAAAATTAAAACTAGGACTTACATATGTTATTTATCACATGTTTTGGGGGTGTCATATTATTTTCAACACACATGAATTTCATGGTATATGAGTGTTATATAGGATAAACTAGCTACACATAGACATATAGATATTGAAATTTATTCTACCCAATGGCCATGCTGATACTTGGCACCTCTTATTTCACAAGTTTTAATATTATAGGTTATATAGTTTTGTGACCTTTTCTACCATATTGAACTACCTAAATTGCTTACACATGCCTTAATAATTACTCATATCTTACACAATGATACATGGATATGCTATTATACTATGATGTGACATTGATACATATGGATGGTGTAGACTAATTCCTTATTCTATGCTCCATTGATGTTAGTACTCTATTACATGATATGCTACTTTGTGCTTATCTATTGTGTGGCCCTTGATATGCTTTGTTTATGACATTTTATGTCCCATGAGTGTGGCCCTTAACCTCATTTGATGTGACATCCTTGATATCCCTTGTTTGTAACATTTTTATCTCCCCTTGCTCCTAACCCTTGGCCTTGTCTTTTGCAACATATTTATGTCCCTTGCACGTGACCCTCGGCCTTATGTGTGGTACTAACACTTATGCTTTTTGAAGTTTTTGACATTGAGTGGTGCCATGATCTATATCACATAACTTAATATGTAATATATTTCATAGATCCTTATATTGCATACTTAATTGATAAAACTATCTAGACATGACACTTATATGCCATACATTACATATGTTACATACATGCCTTGATTGACATATGCATTACTATGATGACATACTCTACACATGATCACATGATATTACATGATTTTAACTTTATACATGACATGATACAATTAACTTTTATTTTGAGATGAGTGACTTACATGATACATCCTGTATCTCAAAAGGGGGCATTACAATGGGTTTATCTTAAAAACATAATCCCATGAGTAGAAAATCAAATCAAAATACAAATTTCAAAGATTCAAAATGGATCAGTTACCATATGGTTTAGATAAATGATATATATTGGAAAATTGATACATATTACAAATTCATATGCCATGCACAAGCACTCAATTTACAAACACATCATAAATTCACACACACTTGGGTTTATATGTATGAGCATATACACATAGTATCTAGGAACATAAATTACAAGTTTTCACATACACATACATTCGAGATACATGTTCTCAAATTAAGTATATAGATGCATAAAATTCTATATCATTTGGCATAGATTCAGAAGGCATGATACTGATTCATACACATATACACATTTTGAAATTCATAAAATATGATACTAATTCATGTGCACACATACATAATAACATAGTTTACAGTTGAGTGGAAAATGGTTGTCATTCCACTTCACACTTATCAAATTTTTGGTCATGATGGGAACATGAATATTATTCATTCATTTTTGATCATGCATTTTTTTATACATTGAATGAAACTATACAATCAAAAAATAATTCATGATAGGGTCACAAACATTATTTATTCCATTTTGATCATTTATTTTGTTTTGATTAGAATTAACTTGAGTGAACTTGAGAAAAACTATATAATTAAATATATAATCCATATGGAGTGTTTGATTCACTTTCCTTGAGAAAACCTAGCTTGATGGGTCTCTCTTTACTTTTGTAGTTATTTAGGATAGTACATTGCATATTTATCCCTGCATTCATTAGGGATGGGACATATGTTCTCTTCCCAACCCAAGAATTCACATATTTACATAAGTTTAGGGAAAAATAAATCCAATTCTCCATGTGCTTCAACAAGGAAGCACAAGTGTCTCTAATGCCTTAATTAGGAAACATCATCTCCAACATTTTGTAAGGGTAACATGGTGTTCATCAACACAAAAGTGTACTCTAACTCTTTTTATTTTAAAATTTTAAAATTTTAAAATTCTAGTTTCAGATTAATATAGTCAATCTATAGACATTGACTACACATGATTGCAAGTTTTGTTATTGACTAACTTGCACAATTGGAGCTTTATACCAAAGATAATGTGTGTTGTACACACTTCAGGTACATTTTATCCTTTTATTATAAAAATTCCATTACTATAATAAAAGGGGGACATCTGTAGATACTAAAACCTAGTCTTTGGTACTTGATAATAACAAGCTTGACACACACTTAACACACATGACTCAATCACATAAACAAGATCCTAATCCACCATTTTCTTGCACTTGCATTTTATCTTATGAGTCAACCCTTCTATTCTATTGTTACAAATCTACATGAACCTTATTATCTAATTCAAACCTAATAATAATCCTATAAAGACATCTCTATACTCTCAATTTAGTCTATTTATACACATGTCAATTCCATCAAATTTAGTTATTATCACTAATCAATACTGACCTCATCTAGTCAGCACCAACCTGATTCCAACAATATCCATTTTATAAAAACAAATCTCACCTTAAGATCAACCCATTTTCTTAGCATGTTGGGGTTTTGATAAATTATCTAATTAGAATCATATATAAACAAATTAAGGTCTCATTCAGAAGGGACCTAACACTTATACACACACACACACACACACACACACACACACACACACACACACACACACACACACACACACACACACACACACACACACACACACACACACACACAATTTCACATTGAGAAAATTTTCCCAATTCTTACCAAATTGTAAGCGTATCACTAGGAGTAGTCACAAGCCAAGTTTGAATCACTCTAAAGCTAAATCAAAGCAATAATTATCAATTATCAAAGATAAATCATTAGTTGCATACATATAATGAAGGAACATAATCACACAATCATAAATAGGTGGGATAACTACATGATGTTTAATTTTCCTCCTTGGAGTATCAGATACACAGGCAACAATCAATCATAAAACAAGGGTGATTAGGGTCAACTCATCCCATTTTTATTTCTTGATTTTTACAAGTTTATAACCCTCATAAACACATTTAAGGTTTTAAGGCAAATGAGATTGAATTCTAGAGCTGCAGGCATCATCAAGGTTCAAGGTCAAAAATATAGAGAAAATAGAGACAAGTGTAAGTGACCATACAATCAATGTTCTTCATTTTCTCATATGTCAGTACCAATGTAGGTTAATATCCACTAATGATATTGACCCAATCTAGCAGATCTAACTATGTGTAGATAGAGAATGATTTCCTAATCGAACAAACCAAAATACTACTTTATCTTGATTTTCATTTTGATAATACAGTCATAGTCAGACATTCACCCAAAAAAAAAAGTACTCATCCCTTTATTTTACTTACTATATTTAACATATACTATATACACATAATATTTTCAATCTTTACCAGTTACTAACACATTTTATCTTTTAGGAACCCATCAAGTCTCAATATCTCTAAGTGCATGCCTTAAGGGGTGCATTGGGAAAGGGGTGGGAAGACCTTTGGTGCTTCATAGGACTGTTGTCCCTTTTTATCACTTGTTATCAATCCAACTAGCTCTTAAAACCATTCCCCTAAGATTTTCCTCCTATTTTTCACCCTCCTCTAGTCATTTACCACCTTCATTATCCCTTTCCCTAACTTAAACCCCTTTTTGTTAGATTACATAACTATGTCAACCACATTAACCTTATATTGTTATGTAGAAAGGCTTACTAAGAACTACGTCAGTGATGGCTGCCATAGTTCATTAACTAGTTATTCTTTTATCAATTTCAATATTAGGTCGATTAAGTTGACCTTGTCAACTAAAATTTTTAGAAGGGTTTAGGGTTAGATCTGCCTATATAAACACATTCATTTCACCATTTATAAAAGAAGAGAAGAGTAAGTAAGATATATTGTACATCTTCTTATCCATCATTCTACTTAATGAAAAAGCTTAAGGTTTAATAATTTCTTTGAAGATACTTATCTTGTCTTATGGAGAAGTCTTTTGGATGCATTGATAGATAGTGTATCCTAGAGCTGATTTATCCTTTTAATCCTCACATACCATAACAACCTCTTGTGAATCACCTTGGCCAAGGATGAGATTGAGGGCCAAGGATGAGATTGAGGCTTAGTGGGTTCATCTTCAAAGGTAAGTATTCCTAACTTTGTTATTATTTTGTAAGAGTAGATAAATATGCATTTGCACTTCTCTTCCATGAATTAGGGTTATGTATACATTTACATGAGTATATTTATTTGATGCATATTTAATATTAGTGTTTATTTCCCCCACTTTGTGCCACAAGATTTGGTGAGCACTAGATTAGATTTTTCTTTACTTGTTATTAGTATAGTGAATATGAAAACATATGACTTAGTTAGGGTTATTGCATAGTTTTGCTTGATTAGAGGCTTTGGAACCCTCCCTAGTGATATAATTGTGGTAATAGATCCCTTGATTAGGTCTAGTGGATCCATATTGGTCATGAACCTGATTATCTAATATATCCCCAATTTAAAGTGTAAGTAGGACCTATCTTCTCTAAACTAGGATTGATTTGTAGATCCATTGTGTTTTTTATTATATAAATTATGGTGAATCTGATGTGAATTTATCCCTTACAGGTTTTATTTCATGCTTTCATTTCTATCATTTTATTAATTTTTTATATTTATGATACTATGTTGACCAAGCCAATATAGTTCTAGCTTTTATGCACAAAGTTAACACATAGTTGTATCAGAATGACTATGTTCTTTCTATGTAGGTATTCATCAGATACAAGTTATTGGATCAAATAGGTTAATAAAGTACTCTTCTTCAGTCCTAGATAAAAAACTATGTCGAATAAGTTGATGTAGTCTTTATGTTAGCATCTAGATTAACAAATTAAGTTAGATAGGTCAACTTAGTCTTTCAGTTAGCATATAGATCAACAAACTAAGTCAGATAGGTCAACTTCATCTTCTAATCAACATCTAAATCAAAAAACTAAGTTAGGTAGGTTGACTTAGTCTTTTAGTAAGCATCTAGATCAACAAACTAAGTCAAGCAGGTTGACTTAGTCTTTCAATCAACATTTAGATCAACAAAATAAGTTGATCAGGTCAACTTAGTCTTTCAGTCAGTATCTAGATCAACAAACTAAGTTAGGTAGTTTAACTTAGTCTTTCAATCAACATTTAGATCAATAAACTAAGTCAGACAAGTTAACTTAGTCATCTTATCTTGCTTCAACACATAGAGTTTTTGTAGAACTAGGTCAAACTAGTCAACTTTATTTGTAGAACTTGAAATCAACATTCAACGTACTTCAGTAAAAAATTTACAATCCTAATCATCCTCCAACCCACCAAGGTTCTAGTCTTCCTCTCTCTGTCAATTTAGTACTTTGTTATAATTCTATTTTATGTAAGTTTACAGTCTTTAAAGCTACAATATTATAATAAACTAAGTTGACCTGGTCAACTTAGTTCTGTAGCATGTCTTCTTTATAAAATACTAAGTTGACCTGGTTGAATTTGTTCTTAAATAATCTTTCTTCCACAGAATAGTAGCGACCCAATCAAATTTATTCTATACTATTTGCATACAATGTCATTTGAACTAACTCTGTACCATTTTTAATTTGGGAATTAACAACTATTTGATAGTAATTAATTCACACTTTCACTCTCAACTATTTGCATGCTTAGAGTAGCTCATATAGTCTAATTAGGTGATTTTTCATTTTACCATTTAATTGCACTATTTTTCTCTTTTTATACACACTACCAAATCACACAATATTCAAAATGCATTTAACATTTGTCTTCCCAAGGCTTACCTATTTATATTTCATCACCAAGGGGGAAGCCAACTTTATTTTCTAGCCAAATATAAACATATAGTTAATGGTATATATTGGAAAAGCACCCAACACCCTTATCACTATGAGATTATGAAGTGATGGGGTAGGTCCCAATATCAAGCCAATACCATTTCCAACATAGATCCCTTTTAGCCTAAACATCCTAAAACCATCCATAAATTGATTTCTAGTTCCCTATTTTTAGCCAACTTCCCTATCACACTTAAAATAACACTTTATAATAATCTAATAATTCTTAGGATGACCACTTAGTTAGAATTTACTTTTTAGTTGACTACTTTATCTCTAATCATTGTGTGTTGTATTGTGAAAACTTGCATTGACTAGGGTTAGTGTAAAGTTTTATGCTGTGTGCCCCAATTGGACCATTCTCACTGATCTAATTATTTATGTGTTTGCTTCCATTTCTTGCTTCAATTACATTGCAAAATTTTCCCTACTTTTAGCATACTGTCATTCTGTATGACACAATATTTTATAGACTTTATTTCCCCTATCTAAAATTCTAAGTGAACCTGGTCGATTTTGTATCCCTTTTTGCCAATTAGGGTATAGTACTAAGTTGACTTGGTTGACCCTATATCCTTCTTAGCTTATTTTCCTACCTTATTTGTAGTACTAAGTCAACTTGGTTGACCCTGTATCCTTATTATCTTATTTTATTACACTATTTGTAATACTAAGTCAACTTGGTCAACCTTGTATCCTTATCAAGCTCAATTTCACACCTTATTTGTAGTACTAAGTTGACCTAGTTGACCTTGTTCTATGTTTGGCTAATTTTGTCATCACTTTGCATCCTTTTAACTAAACAATACACATTCAACCCTATCAACTCTATACAACATGGTTAATACTATTCTCTATGTGGTTATCTAGTCTTATTTCATAATGATATCATCTTTTTAGCCACCACTTAATCAAGAACATTGCATAATTAAGGAAACAAATTAGAACATCACTTATTTTATTACTTCAGATGAAACTATTCACTTTCTTTCTTCATCTTTTCCTAATCCAAAACCAATCACTACATAATGTAATGCAGTTGAGGTCCTTCATCCTATTCCTCCTCCCAATGCCAATTTTGGGAATCCTACACCCAATACCCTTCCTCCCACCAAAATAATAATCCCTCTCATAAAAACACTAATACCCCACCTTCAAATACTAATTCAAAAATCAACATAATTCAAATTCTTTCACAAATATTTCAAAAAATAAACATCATGCAAATAACTAATCATTCCCAAATAATGCAAATATAATAATATTTATTACACATGACTAGTCAACTACCTCAAGTCATCATGTCTCAACCAAATAAATTTTTTGTCCCTCCTCCTCTTAGAGATGCCAATGGGAATATCATCCCTCAACCTCCAAAAAATAAAAAAATGCTTCAACATATTCAAAATGAACATTTAGCCCCATTCATTACATCCATAAATGTTGGAAACATTTCTCCAACTATCACATATTATGTGATTAAGGACCCTGATATCTTTCTTAAGTATTTTTATAATCTTTATAAGGAATGGGTCCAAACTAACACCTTTACTACCACCAAGATCTTAGCCAAAACCTTTGTTGGTGATGCACTTGAATGGTACAACTAACTTCATAGACATTCCATTTCATAACTAGAGGATTTAGTCAATGCTATAGTGAAAGAATTCGAACATGATGACCTTTCTAAAAATTACCTTAGCTATTTCATCAATACCAAGCAACTTCCTAATGAATCTGATCACACTTTCATCAAATTATGGAAGTCTATAACTCATAAAGTGGACCATAACATGAATGATGATACTCTTTTAAAACTATCCGTTACTGCTCTTAGATCTCCCCTTCAATACAAAGTTTGAATATTTTCACCTAAAACTTAAAAAAAATCCTTAGACCAAACAAAAAGGCAAAAATTTCTTATGACTCAATTTGAAACACCTCAAACAACTACTAAAGAACCTTTCCAATCATTTTTCCATAACATTGATTTATCCAAGCCTCCCCAACCTCAAAGTGGAGCATCCAATTCAACCAATTTTAACCCAACCCACCCTCCCTTGAGTCTAGAATAACTTAATAATAAATTTCCACCCTCTAAACCCATGAGCTTTGATCCTTCCAAACCTCCTCCAAAATGGTACAATCCTGATAAGTTTTATTGGTGGCATGCTACCATAGATCATTCTCATGAGACTTATCATGATCCTCACCAATTTCTTCTTGCTCCATTACTTGGTCCACATTTCAATCTTTATACTCTAACAAAACAACACTATCAAAATTATCTTCAAGCCTCACAACTCTAATCTAAAGAATCACAATCACATCAACATCAACTACCTAATAAAAACCAAAAATTATGCCATACCTACACCTCATCCACTAATGTTTTTCAAACCATAGTTGATCCTTTTTCCTACACCAATAAGGAAAAGATAACTAACATGAATAAATTTAAACATATCATTACATCTATTGAACCTCAACCTCTTAGGTAACATGAATTAAAGGAGTACCTAGTTTAAATGCCTATTCTAAAGCATATCATACATGGTCCTCCTTTACCTCCTTTACCTCTTCATACCTCTCCTACACATCCTATGTAAAATTCAAACTCCTTAAAATCTAAAAAACTAACACATTACCTATCTCCAAATGCACCTACCAACCCAATGCAAATAATTTTAATGGTTTAGTGTTACCTCACTCCACCTCACATGTCAGGGCATCTTGAAATGCCCATCCACATGTCCCTTCAGACCTTGGGGCATATTTTGATGCCCATTCCTACATCCACTTACTCACTGGGGCATCTTATAATGCCCACTCTTATTCTATAATGTATAATAACAAACAAATTCAACTTCAAGAAACCTTTTGAGACACATAGGCTCATATTGCACATGCTCATTTTTGATAAAAATGTTAGCATATATTTTTATTGTTATGTTTGTCTCATGTTTATTTATTTTTATGCACTTTAATTTTTTTAGTTTCACTTTAATAACATCATTTTCACCTTTGGGTTCTTTGGTTTTATTTCACATTACGTTTAACATTTGTTTTCATTTTGGTTGTTATATATATATTTCATTTTTGTCTTTTTATGTCATTATTTGCCTTAGTATCCTTATGATTATTTCCCCCCATTATTTATAATTCACCTCATTGTTAGTCACCTTGTAAGTTACAGTGTAACACCATAGATAGGACTAGGCTCTCCTCACAAATTACCACATTAAAACATCTTAAACCACTTTTTTGAGATGACTACTACTTTCATTGGTGCTTTTACTAGATTTGTTGTAGGTTAGTATGGCTTCTCTAGTGACATGACTATCATAACATAACCCCATCCCTTTCATAGCACTATTTTACCTCCTTGTGATCAAATACAAGCATATTCATCATTTTATCACTTATTACATAGACAGGTCTCTCACAATCCCCATATTTCCCTTATTTACTTTCATTTTAGGCTCACATTGATCAATTTTGAGATTACACACTTACTTGTGGGCAAGTCTAAGAGTCTTTAGACACATTGGTATTTAAGTCTTTTTATCTAGTGACCAAGTGTAAGCTCTCTTGTGTTTGTCACCTATTTCACTCATGTTTGGTTCTTTGAATCTGTACAGAGGAGGAGGAATAGAAAAATCCAAAATAATTTAAAAACCAAATCATAGAATATAAACAAAAGGTAATAATTCAAAGGTAATAACAATCTTAAAAATTAGATCACACCAAAAGACATGTTCTATAATTGGCACATCTCTTATCTTAGTCAAATATCAAACTCAACAGTTGGCCTCATGATAGAGCTGAGGTCCATTGGGGTGTAGTAGGCTAGTATACTAGGGTATGAGGTCTCATTCTATCATATACTATCTAGTGCCACCTACTTTCTCATGTAAGTACTTGATCTTATAGTATATTGATGACTCTATAAGGGGTCCTGAGGAATAGGGAACACATTGTGGGAAGGTAGTTCTATTTTAATTTATATATATATAAACCTTCATGGGTTTATCTATGTACTTCACTTATTAGCCCAAGCTTTGTGTTCATTAGTAAAAATGTCTTAAGTCCTTGGAGTTGATAGTTCTTAGCCTTTATTTTTTGCTTAGTGTGTCTCATTCTTGCTAAGGATGTTCACATCACCCATGTGGCACCTTATATTCCTTATTTATATCACATTTTCCTTATATTACCCTTGTTGTATATTGATTTTAGTTGAGCACATCCTCAATCACATATACCTTATTATGTATCTTGGTTTATAATTTGTGAGTTGCATTGTAAGATCTTGGATAGGACCAAGCCTTCCTCATAAACACCCTTACACCATTTGTTTACCACACCATCTCATTATCATACTCATCATGTCATTAGGTGGTTGTGTTTTCTTACATTGCATCTTAGAACAAGCACTAAGTTTGAGTTTTCATCCTTTAGAGATTTTGATTTTCATATATCTATCATGTTCTTATTTGATTTTTATAGACTTCACTTATCTTACATATGACATTTGGAATTATTACATGTTTCTCTTTCTGTATGTTTTCTTCATGTTTGTCTTACATCTTGACTTACATTTAATTTTCAATCATTCATGTTTTTCTTTATGTTTGATTTAACATGCTTATCTTACATGGACTTACTTGTCACTTACAAATATTTGTTAAATTTTTCTTACATTTATATTTAATTTATCATTCATGTTTTACATACTTCCCAATGTGATTTAGTATGTTCTACATTCCTTTTTGCCATTCATGTTTTACATACTTCCCAACATGATTTAGTATGTTCTACATTACTTTTTTCCATTTATGTTTTACATACTTCCTAATGTGATTTAGTATGTTCTACATTCCTTTTTGTCATTCATGTTTTACATACTTCCACACATGATTCAATATGTTCTACATTTCTTTTTTCCATTTATGTTTTACATGATTTCCAATGTGATTTAGTGTGTTCTACATTCATTTGCCATCATTTTGTCATTCACTAACTATCAATATTTTGGTTCTAACCTTGCATTAACAATCCTAAATTAAAAATTTTCTTAAGTAATTCATTGTTACTTTAACCATCCTATGCATGTACACAATGTTTCTATTGTTAGTCTTGTATCCCTAAGGTTTCTCATACGTAGGTACTGCACCCTCTATGATCAAGACTAGGATGTTTGAATACAATAATTTAGTGGAAAGGTAAGTTAAGGTATGTATATGGTATTTTGAGTTACTCTCATTTCATTTTAGCATTAATTTTTATATGTTATTTTTAGTTATCTTGATTTCATGTGTTTTTATGTTCTTTCTTGAAGCACCATCCTATGTTACACTCATGTGACATGTAATGAGATTTGAGTGGGACATATGTATAGACATAATATTTTTAAAATTTATTACTTACTAATACTTTCTATCTTGTAGGAACCCATCGAGTCTCAATCTCTCTGAGTGCATGCCTTAAGGGGTGCACCAGGAAAGGGGTGGGAAAACCATTGGTGATTCATAAGATTATTGCCCCTTTTTACCACTTGTTATCAATCCAACCAGATCCTAAAACCATTCTCCTAATCTTTGCCTATTATTTTACACCCTCCTCCAGTCATTTTCCATCTTCATTAGCCCTTTCCCTAACCTAAACCCCCTTTTGGTAGTTTACACAATTATGTTAGCCACATTGACCTTGTATTTTTATTTACAAAGGCTTACGAAGAACTACATCGGACATGGCCAACATAGTTCATTATCTAGTTAGTTTTTTATCAATTTTAATACTAGGTCAACCAGGTCGACTTTGTTGGCCAATTTTTTTGAAAGGGTTTAGGGTTAGATCCACCTATATAAACACATTCATTTTGTCATTTCTAAAAGAAGAGAAAAATAAGTAAGATATATTATGCATCTATTTATCCACCATTACACGTGAGGAACAAGCTTAAGGTTTCATACTTTTTTAGAGATACAGATCTTATCTTATGGAGAAGGCTTTTGGATGCATTGATAGATTGTGTAGCCTAGAGATAATTTATCCTTATCATCCTTACATACAACAAAAACCTTTTGTGAAGCACCCTGGTCAAGGGAGAGATTGAAGCTTGATGGGTTCATCTTCAAAGGTAAGTATTCCTAACTTTGTTCTTCCTTTGTAAGAGTAAATAGATATGCATTTGTACTTCTTTTCCATGCATTAAGATTCTATAGACATTGACATGAGTATATGTATTTTATGCATGTTTACTTTTAGTGTTTATTACCCCCACTTTATTTCACAAGCTTTGGTGAGTACTAGATTAGATTTTGATTTACTTATTATTAGTATGGTGAATATGAAAACATAGGACCTAGTTAGGGTTATTGCATACTTTTGATTGACTGAAGGCTTTGGAACTATCCCTAGTGATATTAATGTGGTAAAATATCCCTTGACTAGGTCTAGTGGATCCATATTGGTCATGACCCTAATTATCTAATGTGTCCCCAATGATAAGTGTAAGTAGGTTATATCTTCTTCGAGCTAAGATTGATTTGAAAATCTATTGTATTTCCCATTGCATACATATAACACTTGTCAAATCAATATAATCAATTTTAATATTGCACATTCAAATGTATACTTGAATTCCATATCTTAATATATAAATTAAATTTCAATTCTATATCGCATTAGATTAAGTGACACATCTTAATTAAAACTAGGGTAAAAATAGGCTATAACACTAGATGAGACTCGTGATGATATCATATTTGATTTTTAAGATAACACCATTTCCATGTCAAGACATCAAACAACTAAAATTTAAGAATAACATCCCAAGGTGGATAAGTTTATATCTCAAAATTGGGTACCCAAACAAGTGCCTAATAATGATGATACTATTAAAAAACCAAAATAACTAGAACCATCATCATCTAGCATCCCATCTCCTATAGATAATTTTTTTGAGTATAATGACATATCTATATGCCCTGAGTTTGATGATGATGACTTATATGATGAAGATGCATCACCTTATAATGCTAAGAGTGGTACACCCTTGCATACAAGAACTATATACTTTGATGAGTCCACTTGCATGCATATGATTAAATAATGCTATTACCTACTTACTACAAGCCTCAACACATACATCCTTCATATCTTTTTATTATATAATCACATCACATGATTATTTCATTTCAATGCAACACATGTTTATTTGTTTACTATCATGAAATATTACACCTAATAATATTATTAGATTATATTTTACACAAGGATTCTGAACTAATATAATAAGCAAGCCAATTAATATAAAACTCAAATAAATAATATTATAAATTTATACAATTGAGATTGATAAAAATATTAAAGTACATTTATTGATAGATATTTCAATAAATTAGGAATAAATTATATGCAATCAAAAATGCATCATGTCTATAAATCAATCTTAGTTTGAAGAAGATAAATCATACCTACACTTCCGATTGGGAATACATTTGTTAAGTGGGAGCATGACCAATATGGGGATATTCTAGACCCAATTAGGGGATCACTTGTCATAATACACCATGTTAGGAAGGGTTATAAAGCCTACAATCTAACACAATCACACAATAACCCTAACAGAGTCCTAGGTTTAATATTCACTCTATTCTAATAAATAATAGAGTAAATCTAATCTAGTGCACACCAAAGCTTGTGGCACAAAGTGGGGGTTAGAAATTAAAAAAACCAAACATACATAGAAGACATAAACTCACATCAATGTATATGAAATCCTAATTCATGGGAGATAAATATAATTGAATTATCTATCTACTCTTAAAAGGATAAATAAAGTTAGGAATACTTACCTTAAAGATGAACCCACTGAGCCTCAATATTTCCCTTATCCAAGGTGCTTCACAAGAGATTGTTGTAGTATGTAAGGATAACAAAGACAAATTAGGTCCAGGCTACACAACTTATATATGCATCCAAAATAATTCTCCATAAGACAAGATTTATATCTCCAAAGAAAGTATGGAACCCTAAAATTTATTCCTCAAGTAGAATGGTCAATAAGCAGATGTATGTTTTCTCTTATTCTCCTTTGCTTCTCTATTCTCAAATGGTTGGAAATGAACTTGTATATATAGGTAGATCTTGCCCTAAATCTTTTTAAATATGTTAGTTGTATAGGGTCAACCTAGTCAACCCTATATGTTTTTGAGAGATAATTCACTAGGTATCGAGCTAGGTTAGCCAAGGGATAACAAAACTCTCAAGTGAAAATACCCAAAAATAATATAGGGTTGACGTAGTCGACCTAGTACAATTAACTAGTGAAAGGGGGTCAAGGCAAGAAAAAGGAGGATAATGATATGACAAATGTTTAGAATGGGTATAAAAGAAAATAATACGCTTATGGTAAATGGTTTTAGGAGATAAGTGTGTATATGGTAAGTAGTAAAAGGGATAATAATCTTATAAATCACCAATGGTATACCCACCCCTTTCTTGGTGCACCCCTTAAGATGTGTACTCAGATAGATTAAGACTTGATGGGTTCCTACATGACACAAAGTGTCAGTAATCGATAAAAGTTTGAAAATATTATGTGTATACCTATGCCCCACTCGAATCTCATCACGTGTCATGTAAGCACAACATGGGATGGTGCTTCTGGAAATAGAACATGATAACACACAATGTTGATGCTAAGTAAAGTGCAATAATCAAAAAATAAGATAAAGGAAAGGACATAATTGAAAAACACATACCTTTACTTACCTTAATGTTGTAGATAAAGAAAAACTTTGAAAGAGAAAATGAAGGTGTCCAATGTGAAGAACACTAGGCGAACCTATAGAAGCTAGTGAAAAAAATAACCAAAAATCAAATTTTTGGGAAGATAGGCATACAGTAGTGTAAAATGAGTTAGGGAAAAGATATGAGGGTCTTTGGAAAAATTGGCAAATCAGGATTGTTAAGGTAAGGCTAGAATATTGAAGGTAAAGGAATGATAAAATGATGACAAATGAATGACAAATGATTGCAAATTAATGGCAAATGATTTTAGAACACATTAAATCATATTGGAAAGCATGTATAATGTAAATGAAAAAAAATAATGTAAAACATACTAAATCATGTTGGGAAGTATGTAAAACATAAATGATAAAAAGGAATATCCATGCAAGAAAACTTAAATAAAGATATGTAAGAAAGTGAAAAGTAAGCTCATGTAAGGTAGGCAAAACTAAAAAAGTGAAAGATGGAAAATGAAATGTAATTGAAGATGTAAGACAAACATGAAGAAGGCATATATAAAGAGAAACATGTAATAATGGCAAATGTTATATGTAAGATAAGTGAAGTGCACAAAAATCAAACAAGAATATGATGGCTAAATAAAAATTAGAAAGCTACTAAAGAATGAAAAACTCACACTTGGTGCTTGTTCAAAGATATGATGTAAGAAAACAAAACCACCTAATGACATGAAGAGTATGACAATGAGGTGGCGTGATAAATAAATGGTGTAAGAGTATAATCCATAGTTGCGTATACATGTTATTTTTCTCTAAGGATAGATAAAATTGAAATAAAGTAATGCTAGCATGTTTTTAAGAGGTGAAGAAGAAGGAATAATAAAAGAGGGAAAAAAATTTGGAATCATAATTTGCATGTCAAGGGGGGAAAATGAAATTGGTGAAGAGGAGAAATTAAGGAAAAACCAAGGTATAGGAACTCTTTATCGAAGTGAAGACATTCAAATTAGGTTGTCAAAATAAGAGGACTTTTGACCTTAAGGACTATGAAGAACTTATCTTAGCCACACAAGTCTTAGGTCAACAAATTAAGTATATATATCATCCCATGAAGGCTATATGCATGAAAATTAAAATGGACCTACCTTCCCATAATGTGTTCCCCATTCCTTAGGACTCCTTATAGAGCTGTCGGTCTACTATGAAGATTGGGTACTTGTGCGAGAAAGTAGGTATTACCATAGAGTTTTTTTATTTCCCATATTCCAATCTACTGGCCTACCACACCCTAAAGGACCTTGGCTTTATGTGAGGCCAAATATGGAGTTTGAGCTTCAATTAGAGATAGGATATGTGATTGTAATCATATATTTTGGTGTGATTTGACTTTTAGGATTTGTATGTTGCCTTTTGAATATCATTTCTTTTTGTTACAAATAATTTGGCTTTTAACTTTATTGATGGATTTTTCTATTCCTCCTCCATACGGATTTGGAAAACCAAACATGGGCGCTAAATTTGACTTTTATTTGAATACTTGGGACTTGGTTGCTAAGAGAGAGAACTTCAAAGAGCATGGGGTCTAAGAATCTCATAAATCTAGGTGAAATAAAAGTGCTTTCTTGACTTTGACCTTGTTTTATCCAATGTAGAGTGAAATAAAAAGGAAATCAAGAGGAATGAAATATAGAATAAATTTGAATTACTTAAAATTTAGAAAAATGTGATAAAGGGTAAAAAAGGGATACAATGATAGTAAATCATGATTCCTTATCATAAGAATGAGGGAAATGGAGGAAAACATGCTAACATAGATTATTGTGCAAATTCCATCTATCAAAAGAAGTAAAATCTAAAGTTGAGAACAAGGATCATATACTATTTTTGTTATAAAAAGAATGACCAAATGGTAATTTTATGAGGAGGGCCAGGTCCTATCCATGATCTTATACTGTAACTCATAAAAGAGAAACCCACAGGGGTGTCAAAAAGCAAAATGTGAAACAATAAAATGAAAATAGAAGCAAAGGTGGTATTTTGTGAGGAAGGCCAGGTCCTATCCATGGTCTTATACTACAAACTCACAAAAGAGAAACCCACGAGGGTGAATGCTAAATAAGGGAAAAAAAAATCATAAAGCTACTAAGGCAAAGAATAACATAAAAAGATAAAAGAAATATACGAGGATAAAAATGAAAGAAAATGCCAAATGTAATGTGAAATAAATCCAAAGAACGTAAAGAAAGACTATGATGTTTATAAAATAAAAGTAAAAGAAATAAAGTGCACAAAAACATGAGACAAAAATAACAAGTAAGATCTATGATATTGTCTGTATCAAATATGAACATGTGAAATACAAGTCTATAAGTCTCGAAAGGTTTCTTGAAGTTGAATTTGTTTGTTATTATGTATTGGAGAATAAGAGTGGGCATCATAAGATGCCCCAGTGGGTAAGTGGATGCAAAGATGGGAATCACAAGATGCCCAAAATTCTAAAGGGACATGTGGATGGGCATTTTAAGATGCCCCAATATGTGAGTTGAAGTGAGGTAACATTGAACCATTAAAATGATTTGCATTGAGTTGGTAGGTGCATTTGGAGATATGTAAATGTGTTGGTTTGTTAGATTTTAAGGAGGTTGAATGTGACATATGATGTGTAGGAGAGGTATGAGGAGGTAAAGGAGGTAAAGGGGACCATGCATGATATGCTTTGGAGTAAGCATTTGAACTAGGTACTTTTTTAGTTCATGTGACCTAAGAGGTTGAGGTTCAATAGATGCACTGATATGTTTAAAGTTGTTCATGTTGGCTATCCTTTCCTTATTGGTTTAGGAAAAAGGACCAATTATGGTTTGAACAAATTTAGCAGATGAGGTATAGGTATGAGATGATTATTTTTGATTATTAAGTAATTGATTTTGATGTGATTGTGGTTCTTGAGACTGAATTTGAGAAGCTTGAAGATAATATTGATAACATTATTTTGTTAGAGTATCAAGATTGAAATGCAGACCAAGTAAGGAAGAAACAAGAAAATGGTGAAGATCATGAAAAGAATCATGAGAATAACTTATAGTGGCATGCCAATAATAGAAATTATTAGGATTATACCATTTTGGAGGAGGTTTGGAAGGATCAAAACTCATGGGTTTAGATGGTGGCAATTTCCTCTTAAGTTGTTTTAGTCTCAAGGGAGGGTGGGTTGGGTTAAAATTGATTGAATTAGATGCTCCATTTTGAGGTTGGGGAAACTTGGATGAATCAATGTCATGATAAAATTATTGGAAAGGTGCTTTCATAGTTGTTTGAGGTGTTTCAAGTTGAATCATAAGAAAATCTTGGCTTTTTTCTTGGTCTGAGGCTTCTTCTAAAGTTTGAGGTGAAAAGATTCAATCTTTGTATTAAAGGGGAGGTTTAAGAGTGGTGAAAAATATTTTTAAAAGAGTATAATCATTCATGTTATGGTCTAATTTATGAGCAAGAGACTCGATCATTTGATGAAAGTATGAGCATATTCATTAGGAAGTTGTTTGGCATTAATGAAATGACTAGGGTAATTTTCAGGAAGGTCATCATGTTGGAATTCCTTCACTAGAGCATTGATTAAATATTCTAGTTGTGAGATGGAATTTCTAGGAAGTTGGTTATAACATTCAAGTGCATCACTAATAAAGGTTTTAGCTAAGAGTTTGGTGGTAGCAAAGGGGTTAATTTGAACCCATTCCTTATAGAGATTACCAAAATACTTAAGAAAGATAGTAGGGTCCATAGTCCCATTATATGTGATAGTTGGAGAAATGTTTCCAATATATATGGATGAAAAAAATGGGGCTAAAGGTTGATTTTGAATATGTTGAAGCATTTTTTTATTTATTGGAGGTTGAGGGATGATATTCTCATTAGCATCTTTAAGAGGAGGAGGGATAAAATTTGGATTTGGTTGATACATGATGACTTGAGGTGGTTTAATAGTCATGTTTAATAAATTTTATTACATGTTCATCATTTGAGATTGATTGGTTATTTGCATGATGTTCATTTTTTGAACTACGTGTGCAAGAAGTTGAATTGTATCAATAGGTGGATTAAAAGGTGGGGTATTAGTGTTTATAGGAAGATTATTATTAGTGTTGGTAGGAGGAGGATTATTTATAGGTGGAGGATTCCAAACATTGGTTTTTGGAGTAGGATTAGGATTAATTACCTCAACTACATGACATGGTGTAGTGATTGGTTTTGGTTTACGAGAAGAGAAAGGAAGAAAGTGGATAGTTTCATCTGAAGTAATAAAATACGTGAAGTTATTATCCAAATAATTAATTATGAAATTATATTGAGTAATAAAAGGATAAAAATATGTCATCATGATGAGATAATAATAGATAACCACACAAGGAAAGAGGTACAAAAAATAACAAAGAGATAAGAAGTGACAAAAATAGTATAAAGTCGATTGGGTCAACTTAGCACAAAAAATAGGGCCTAAAAACTATATAGGGTTGACTGGGTCAACCCAATATAATGAAAAAATGCTAAAAAAAGAGTGAATAGGGTCTAAAAATATTACAAGGTTGATTGGGTCAATCTAGTATAGTGAATAGAGGCTATAAAAATGTATAGGGTCAATTGGGTGAACCCAATACATCAGATAGGGAAAACTATAAAGCCTATAATAGATTATGAATTGAAATAAGATATTTTTTGCAAGTAATTCTAAAAGTAATAAAAGTATGGAAAATATATGATAAAAAATAATGAAATAAGTGAACAAATCCTACAAGGGTTAGTTCATGTTGGGTTCACTAGAATGTATGCAATCAGAAATGCATCATGTCTATAAATCAATCCTGGCTCAGAGAAGATAAAAAATACCTACACTTCTAATTGGGAATACATTTATTAAGTATGAGCATGACCAATATGGGGATCCAATAGAATCGATTAGGGGATAACTTGTCATAATACACCATGCTAGGAAAGGTTCCAAATCTGACAGTTTAACACAATCATGCAACAACCCTAAAAGAGTCCTAGGTTTAATATTCTTTCTATTCTAATAAACAAGAAAGTAAATCTAATCTAGTGCACACCAAAGCTTGTGGAAAAAAGTGGGGGTTAGAAAAAAAAAAAACTAAACTAAACATTCATGGAAGACATATACTCATGTCAATGTATACATAATCCTAATACATGGGAGAGAAGAACAATTACATTATCTATCTACTCTTACAAAGGAGAAATAAAGTTAGGAATACTTACCTTGAAGATGAACCATCTGAGCTTGAATATCTCTCTTGGCTAAGGTTATTTTCAATATATTTTTGTGGTATGTAAGGATAATAAAGACAAATCAGCTCTAAGCTACACAACCTATCTATGCATCCAAAATACTTCTCCACAAGACAAGATCCACATCTCCAAAGAAAGTATGGAACCTTAAGCTTTATTCCTCAAGTATAATAGTAAATAAGTAGATTTTAATTAACTCTTATTATTATTTACTTCTCTATTCTCAAATGGTTGGAAATGAACTTGTATATATAGGTGGATCTTTCCTTAAATCCTTCTAAATATGTCAGCTGTATGTTTATAGGAGATAATTAATTAGGTATCGAGCTAGGTCAGTCGAAGGGATAACAAAAATATCAAGTGAAAATACCCAAAAATAGTATAGGGTTGACCCAGTCAACCTAGTAGAGTCAACTGGTGAAAGCGAGTCAAGGCAAGAAAAATGAGGATAATGATATGAAAAATGTTTGGAATGGGTACAATAGATAAGAATAAGCTTAGGTTAAATGGTTTAAGGAGAAAAGTGTTTATTAAACATGACTTGAGGTGGTTTAATAGTCATGTTTAATAAATTTTATTACATGTTCATCATTTGAGATTGATTGGTTATTTGCATGATGTTCATTTTTTGAACTACGTGTGCAAGAAGTTGAATTGTATCAATAGGTGGATTAGAAGGTGGGGTATTAGTGTTTATAGGAAGATGATTATTAGTGTTGGTAGGAGGAGGATTATTTATAGGTGGAGGATTCCAAACATTGGTTTTTGGAGTAGGATTAGGATTAATTGCCTCAACTACATTACATGGTGTAGTGATTGGTTTTGGTTTACGAGAAGAGAAAAGAAGAAAGTGGATAGTTTCATCTGAAGTAATAAAATACATGAAGTTATTATCCAAATAATTAATTATGAAATGATATTGAATAATAAAAGGATAAAAATATGTCATCATGATGAGATAATACTAGATAACCACACAAGGAAAGAGGTACAAAAAATAACAAAGAGATAAGAAGTGACAAAAATAGTATAAAGTCGATTGGGTCAACCTAGCACAAAAAATAGGGCCTAAAAACTATATAGGGTTGACTGGGTCAACCCAATATAATGAAAAAAGGCTAAAAAAAGAGTGAATAGGGTCTAAAAATATTACAAGGTTGATTGGGTCAATCTAGTATAGTGAATAGAGGCTATAAAAATGTATAGGGTCAATTGGGTGAACCCAATACATCAGATAGGGAAAACTATAAAGCCTATAATAGATTATGAATTGAAATAAGATATTTTTTGCAAGTAATTCTAAAAGTAATAAAAGTATGGAAAATATATGATAAAAAATAATGAAATAAGTGAACAAATCCTACAAGGGTTAGTTCATGTTGGGTTCACTAGAATGTATGCAATCAGAAATGCATCATGTCTATAAATCAATCCTGGCTCAGAGAAGATAAAACATACCTACACTTCTAATTTGGAATACATCTATTAAGTATGAGCATGACCAATATGGGGATCCAATAGAATCGATTAGGGGATAACTTGTCATAATACACCATGCTAGGAAAGGTTCCAAATCTGACAGTTTAACACAATCATGCAACAACCCTAAAAGAGTCCTAGGTTTAATATTCTTTCTATTCTAATAAACAAGAAAGTAAATCTAATCTAGTGCACACCAAAGCTTGTGGAAAAAAGTGGGGGTTAGAAAAAAAAAAAACTAAACTAAACATTCATGGAAGACATATACTCATGTCAATGTATACATAATCCTAATACATGGGAGAGAAGAACAATTACATTATCTATCTACTCTTACAAAGGAGAAATAAAGTTAGGAATACTTACCTTGAAGATGAACCATCTGAGCCTGAATATCTCTCTTGGCTAAGGTTATTTTCAATATATTTTTGTGGTATGTAAGGATAATAAAGACAAATCAGCTCTAAGCTACACAACCTATCTATGCATCCAAAATACTTCTCCACAAGACAAGATCCACATCTCCAAAGAAAGTATGGAACCTTAAGCTTTATTCCTCAAGTATAATAGTAAATAAGTAGATTTTAATTAACTCTTATTATTATTTACTTCTCTATTCTCAAATGGTTGGAAATGAACTTGTATATATAGGTGGATCTTTCCTTAAATCCTTCTAAATATGTCAGCTGTATGTTTATAGGAGATAATTAATTAGGTATCGAGTTAGGTCAGTCGAAGGGATAACAAAAATATCAAGTGAAAATACCCAAAAATAGTATAGGGTTGACCCAGTCAACCTAGTAGAGTCAACTGGTGAAAGCGAGTCAAGGCAAGAAAAATGAGGATAATGATATGAAAAATGTTTGGAATGGGTACAATAGATAAGAATAAGCTTAAGTTAAATGGTTTAAGGAGAAAAGTGTTTATATTGCAAGTGGAAAAAGGGACAACAATATTATGAAGTACCAATGGTTTGCCCATCCCTTTCCCAGTGCACTCCTTAAGGCATGTACTTAGAGAAATTGAGACTCGATAGGTTCTTTCAAGATACAAAGTGTTAATAATCAATAATGTATACACAAATGATACTTAGTTGGTTTAATATGTGCATGCAAGTTTGGGTAGGAATAAGCTGGATGTAGACTAGAAGATGATCCTAGAATAATCTTTAGATTCTTGGAATATCCTTTTTATGGCCTTGGATGCTTGCATCAGATCTAAACACTTGTATCAATGTAGGTGGATAAATTTTTCATAGGTGTCCCATATATAATAATGATAAGATGTAGATGTGACCAACTAGAGCCTTTTATATTTTTTTCCCTTTCCTTTGATGTCTTTATGTCACACACATAAGTTGTCTCTCTTTATCAAATGATCAAACCCTAGATATTCACCCTTGGAATTATTGTGGGAAAAATGGTTTAGTGGACTAATGGTGTCAAGATGACTCTAAATACCCCTCTATCAATGGGAATTTCCTACACATATATTAATTTGAAGAGGGCCTAAAACTAATGTATGCAACTTTGAAAATATGGCTTATTAGATGCTATTTTAATGCTTTATACTTTTAAAAATATTTATCTTATGATTGGTATGGAAATAGGGACAAATAAGGTAGGTTTTCTCACTTGAATACTTGATTGAGTACTTCTTGATATATGGCCTTGTGAATTGTATGTGATTTCTAGGTGAGAAATGAATGAGGGTTGATATTATATATATATTAATCCATTTTGGATGTATATCACATTAAATCAATTAGTTTGACCTTTTGAATACATTTATTTTGTAAATTGATTGACTTTTGGGCATTGGATAATTTGTATGAAAAATGACACTTGCGTCAACACATGTGTACGCTTAGGACACAAGTGTCCTGAGAGATAGAAAATATATATAGGTACAAAACTACCAATGAAGGATAATAATTAGGTCTACATATTTTTGAAAAATATAAAAATTTTGATCATCAAAATAATAATGGTTAGACTAATAGATAAGCAATTAGGCAAAAATAGATAGTGAACGTGAGCCTTTTGATAGTGGGAAGTATAGAATTGAAAGATATAACCATGATAGGTATTTTCCAAGTGTATAATATTGAGGTAATATATAAATCATATTTTAGTATCTACATTCCCCCCATTTTAATCTAGTAATGAAATTTCTAGTTTAAAAGAAATAAATGTATACTTGGGTGTGTATAACACATCTTGTCTTTAGGTGAGCCCACTTTGAGTGATTTGCTAGTGATTGACCTATAACCAAGAGCATGTTATAATATATAATCAGTGTATGAAATAAAAAATTTAAAGAATTTGAAATTATTAAAATTAAAAATAACAAATTTATGAGTAACCTATGTGTTGATACACCATTTTATCTTTTAGCAATTCAATTTGAAAGGATACCTCATTATGAAGCATTGAAATTGAGATTAGGATGATTATAAGCCTGTAAGTGCATGTATATATAAACATTAAAGGAATTAATTCCCCCAATATTGGTGTAAAGGTGAGTTTCAACATGACCATTTATCTTATTTGATCTCAATCATGCAAACCAAATATGTGTGTAACTTGGTGAGTGTAAGCGATTTAATCAGCTCACACTATATATCTAGTGAGGGCGGATGATTTAATCAAACCCAAATTATAATTATGGTGAATTTATATGATTTAATCAAATCCAACTTATAATTATGGTTAATTTATATTATTTAATCAAATCTAACTTATAAATTTGGTAAAATTGAGCGATTTAATCAACTAAACCTTCCAAAGGTGAACCAACTATTGTAATATATTGGCTTTATAATTGTCCATATTAGTCCATCCCAGGTATGATAACATTCTACAATAGTATTTTAAATATATAAAGTGATTGATTTTAAAATTTTAGGTGTCATTTGCATGGCATATGCACCTCATATGTGTCTTAAGGTGAAATCTAGGTATAATAACAATACCAATGTATAAAATGTTTCCAAAAACAAGTATCTAAATCATATAACTATGAAATATGAGAAATTTGAAATTGGTGCAAGTGTGGAGGACATGTTTATATAACATGCCACCACTAAATTTATAAAATCTAAGAATTGGTGTAAATGTGGAGAACATGTTTCCATAACATGCCCCCATTGAAATTTTAAACTATAAAAAATATGTAAATCATGCCTTTATGACATGTCCCCACTGATATGCCCCCTTTTTGAGGCAAGGGGAAGTAAAATATCATAGTTACCTTACCTTAAAAGGATAAGATAACTGAATAAATTATGTATGGATATGTCAAGGTAAATATAACATTGAGGTACATAGTATCTGATCACATCAAGTCCTAAGATGCATTATATATATCATGTTAATGTATAAAGAGTAGCAATACAAGATCAAAAAACAATCAAATACACACACAAGATCACTTAAATAAAAACAAAGGGAAATGAATGGTATAAGGAGACCTCATACAAGGGCATGTTCAAATGCCACACAATTAAAGGGACATGACTTAGTTAAATTTACAAAAATCACAGAATGACATATTTAAGTATCCATATACTAAAAATAATGACATATTTAAATAGGCAAGTAAAGACATAGTGGCCATAATTAATGGAGCATATTCAAATGATCAAACAAATAATATAATGAAAAACAATAGAAATCAAAGAATACACTCAAGGAAGTGCATAAATGAATGCATGAAATATAGGTAACTAACATGAAGATAGAATACTAGTTCCTACACATATGTGTTTATAAAAAACTTTGTGTACATAACATATCAAGTACACTGTGAAAGGTATAAACATGGATATAGGCATGTGTAAGAATATAAGCTCAAACATGATAATGGAAAGTGATCATTGAATGATATAAGTTGAGTGTATTATGATCAAAGGATCATATGCCCCTAATGTATTTTTAACATGAGTAGAGGGAAGGCCCAACATCTATATGTACATATATCATGTATATGGGTATGCCTGTATGACATCAAATGAGCGTTAAACACATGTATATATGATAGAATGATATGCTATCTACTAACATAGAACAAACAACATATGTATAAAAGATAGTACAACTAAGAACATGTGAAGTTTTTTTTGGTATTTTTGAATTTTTTGAATGTTTTTGTATTTTTTTTATATTTGTTTTTTTAATTTTTTTGGAATATTTGGAAACATTTATGATCAAAAGTGAGATGGATCCATTTTAGGATTACCATTATTGATTGTGCATTGGATCCTCTTCTTTAGAGCCAAACAATGGTTTTTAAGATGCCCATGCATTTTATGATATTGACATTAATATTTTGTTCTTCTTAGAGGCTGTAAAAGAGGTAACGTGATCAAGTTATGTTTAAGAAATACCATTAGAATATCACTTAGACTTCTATTATCATTTTTCATATTATGTCAATCATTTATCATAAATGGCTCTTATTTTAACTCTTGATATTTAAATGATCCTTTATTGGGCTTGACACTGGTATAAGATACAAAGTTATGTGCATTACTAGCACATTTTGAGTTTTTCATATATAAAAACTTATTTTGCAATGATGTGAGCTTTTGTTTATTAATGGTAAGTTGATATAGAAGGGTTTGACCAACATAACCCTTATGTATCATAGATTGCCTAATCATACCCCACCATGAAGAATAGGTGTGGGTGGTTAGGGGATTTGAGGAAGGGCATATTTATTACCTTCATTTGAAACCATAGGATGGGACACTTTACCCCTTATAAGAGTGATAACATGACCTAGTTAAAGGAATGGTAGCCATCACCCTCCTTAGGGTAGGCAAGAGGAAGAGGTTCCAATTTGTATATTTGAAATGTTCTAAATACTAAAATGAGGATAGGATAAGAGAGGCACACAAAATCAAGGAAACAATTCATTATTTTAATGTATTCTTTTGATTTTGAAAATAATCTAATTTTTAAAATTTTTTTTAACAAATTAGAAAAAAAAAAAACTAGAAAAAACCTAGAACACACTAGGAGTTACATAAAAAGACACAGAGGTCAAGTTCACCAAATATTCAACCCAAAATTTTATATAAGTGGGTATTTAGGGTTAAAGATATTAAATTATCTTTTACAAGAGGATGGTGAACTCAGATAATTAGTAGGCCAATTCCTAGAAAACTCAAACAAACAATATTATGAATTTATACAATTAAGATTGTTAAGATTCTAAAATATAACTATTGATATATATTTCAATCAATTGGAAACAAATGATACTTAACTAGTTTACCATGTACATGAAAGTCTAGGAATAAATAGTTTGGAAGTGTACTAGAATATAATCCTAGATCAATCATCACATTTTAAGAATATCCTTTTTGTGGCCTCGATTGCTTATGTCAGATTTGGATAGTTTCATCAATGTAGGTGTATAAATCTATCATAAGTGTCATGTACATAATACTAACTAGATATAGATGCAACCAACTTGACATTTTTAGGGTTTTTATCACCTTTATTTTGATGTCTTCATATTGCATGCATAAATTGTCACTCTTTGTCAAATGATCAAAACCTAGCTCTTCACCCTTGGAATGCATGCTGGAAAAATAGGTTAGTGGGATCATGGTGTTTAGCTGAACCCAAAGAACCCTTTATCATGGCTGATGCCTACATAGCCAATATTCCAAAAAAGGCCTCAAATTGATGTAGTTCTCCCCTACACACTGGCTTGTGTATTCATAAGGGTGCAATGTGTGATAAATAAAGACATACAATGACCTAGATTACAACCTAAAAAATATGGCTCATGGGATGCTCTTTGAATGCTTCAAACCTATAAAAATACTATTCATATGATTTATATGGAAATAGGGACAAATATGGTAGTTGTCTCACTTAAATTCTTGATTGAGTGCTTATTGATATATTACCTTTGAGTTGTATGTGATTTTTAGGTGAGGAATGAATGAGGGTTGATCTTGTATATATACCAATCCCTTTTGGAAATATATTACAATAAGACACTTAGGCTAAGCTTTTGGATATGTTTATTTTTAAAAATAGATGTTTTTGGGCATTAAACACTTTGTAGGAAATTGGACACTTGCATCAATGCATGTGTCCACCTAGGATGCAAGTGTTCAGAGAGTTAAAAAATAGGTATAGGTCCAAAATTGGTAGTGAAGGATAATAGTCAGGTTTAGAGTTTTTTGCATAGTATAGAAGGCCTAGTCATGAATTGAGTTATGTAAAGGTGGAAGTAAGTAGGTTGATGTTTAGGATCCGGTCATCAAATTCTAGAAATATTATTTTTAGAGGCTTGGACACTTACATTGATGGTTGTGTTCGTGTCTTGATAGTTTTATTATGTATGAAATATTCAATGTACTATGAAGTGACCACTCATGCTTGTTAGGGTTTTATGTCAACTTTAGGTGAGGAGTGAATGAGGGTTGATCTTCTATATATACCAATACATTTTGGAAATATATTGCATTAAAACATTTAGGCTAAGATTTTGGATACATTTATTTTTAAAAATAGATGTTTTTGGGCACTAAACACTTTGTAAGAAAATGGACACTTGCATTAATGCATGTGTCTGCCTAGGATATAAGTATTCAGAGAGATAGAAGATAGGTATAAGTCCAAATTTGGTAGTGAAGGATAATAATAAAGTTTAGAGTTTTTGCATAGTATAGAAGGCATGTCATAATCTAAGTTGTGTAGAGGTGGAAGTAAGCAGGTTGATGTTTAGGATCCAGTCATCAAATTTTGGAAATATTATTTTTGGAGGCCTGGACACTTACATTGATGGTTATGTTCATGTCTTGATAGTTTTGTTATGTATGGAATATTTAATGTACTATGAAGTGACCACTCAATCCTATTAGGGTTTTATGTCAAATTTATGTTGATGTAGCTAGATCACACACATAGGCTCTATATGACTGTGTATAACTCAAATGCTATTTCCTCACCTTAAGTTAGGTCACCCTACCATAAATGGGTTAGCAAGTTTATGAAGTCAAGCATATGTCAAGGAATACTTTTTTAATGAACATTTCCTACATAGCCAATACTCCAATGAGGGTCTCAAACATATGTACTTATCCCATAAGTGGGGGCTTGTATGTGCACAAAGGTATAATATGCTATATTTAAGGGCATGAAATGATCTAAATTGTCACTTGTTAAATATTTTTCATGGGATATTATTTGAATGATTCAAAAATATAATATGATTTTTCCTATGACTAGTATATAAATAGGGAAGAATAGGGAAATATAACTCAATTATGAAATTGATTCAATGAGCTTAAATAAATGCTTGCTTAGTATTTAACTAGATGTGTGCTTTATAATGATGAATGGTATTTGTTTTGTAATTATTATGCACCTTTTGAAAATATCTCATGAAAGGGTTATTTAAGACAAATATGCCAACCCATATATTTTGAAATTTTTGAAATTTGGATGACTTTTGAGGTATAAACACTTGATAAGGAAACTAGACACTAACATCGATGCTAGTGTCCTTATGTAAATGCAAGTGTGAAACAAGATAAAAAATCATTAAAGCTATGTAACTAATAATGAAGGATATAGATCATATTTGAAGCTTTAAGTAATGTGAAAGTGATTTGCATCATCATAATGATAGGTTTAGACTATAAGATAAGTATTTAGGCACATTGAGATGGAAAATGCAAGCCTTTCATCAAATAAAAGGTCTAAGACTGAAGGGTAGAGCTTTGATTAGTATTATAAAGTGTATTGTGCATTATTTTTTAGATTTTATATAAATATAAGGCCTTTTTTCATAAATGTTCATAAATAAGTTGAATATGTCTTGTTATACTCATAGTGAAGCCATGTACAATCTAGGATATGATAACATGGTCACACAAGATGAGTTTTTTCGAGACCCTTATGGTGATGATGTAGTTTGTGAGATGGATCCTTATCCTCCTTACACTACTCAATATAAGGAACAAAGCCAAGATCTTTTAGCCCACTATTTGACCAATATGCCTTCATATTTAGAGCAAGACCAAGAATAAATAATATAGTACCTTGCTAACATACCATCAGGTTATAAACCAAGTTCAACAATAACTGTACTTCATTACTATGCCATCAACATATGATCATTATTTGTTTGATTTTCACTTGATTGAAAATAAATACAAAGTTTAAGTCAGAGCTATAGAGGTAGGGGCCAAGTTTCCAGTAGACTTCCCCCAAGAAAATTTGCCTAGTCTAGTTAGAGTGCCTTTAACTATGCCTTATAACAAAACCACTGAACATGCCTATTCTATCAATCCTCAAGTGTTCATGCCAATGTCATATCAATACCCATGTATGATTTTAATAGGAAAAGGCCTCATAGAGGACCAATTTTTACAAATTCAACAAGCATATCAAACCCATATGAGCTTAGTGTGTAATTTTAATAACATGGCCATGTAAAATGTCCCCTTTATCGAGTTATCTCCTTAAACAAGAGTATTTTGAATTGATAGGAAAATATAATTTAGGTATAGACCCATTTATGCAAATAAATTTAGTTAGTGACATGTTTAATGCCCTATCTATCAAAGAAGTGGCTACTACATCTACATAGACAAATGTGTCAAACACGGTAGATAACACACAAGTGTCATCCAATCTAGGCCAAAGTGGTTTAAATGCATAAAAAACTAGTCCACAAAAAGTTCCTTTAATAAATATCATAAGTGGTTCACCATAATAGGGGGTGGGAACTCCTACATCCCAACCACAAAAAACTACCTTTAATCCTCAACCAATGATTCCATCAAGCATGTACCTAAAAGGATTAAGTAGTCAAGCAATAACTAGTGCCTTGCCTCAACAAAACATGATGTATGTTACTACACCATAATAGGCAATGAATAACATTCCACAACAATAGGCATAGTCCAATAGACCAATGCAATAGAGGTAGAACATTATGCCACCTCAACAAGGGGCAAAAAATGTTCCACCTCATCAGGTAGTGACAAGTATACCTCAATAGTCACAAACCAACATGACTTTACAATCACAAACATTATCTAATAAAAAACGTATGTCTAATGGTCAATGACAAATTTAAAATATCCAAAAAACATTTTATTCACAACAAGTGTTCTCATAATCAAGAGGTACTACTTTCTAACAAGTACCAATCAAACAACAAGTGGATTTCATTCCAAACATGCCATAAATTCAATGATAGGGCCTTGTTACACAACAAGTTACCCTTATTTAACTAGGTTTGACTAGTCACCAACAAGTATCTACTCAATTTAAAAAGGAAAAATACTTCACTCATAGCCATATCCTTCCATCTCAACCTCAATTCACTCAAAACTAAGCCTATATATCGAATCCAAACTAGAATATCATAGCGCAATGTGTGCAATTCCAAAAATCACATCCTAATATGTGAATGCATATTCCTGGTTGGTTCCCTAACCAAATCAACATTACATAACAAACCATGCCTCCATTATACCCTGGTAAAGGTAATCCACCTTTGATCGCCCAACCTCCACCTCATGCCAGTTTCTTGGCACATATACTATAGTAAATGAAGGATGTAATTTCTACCATTCAAGTAGGGAAACAAACCAAGAAGTTCAAGTTAGATGACATATGTTCATACCCATTCAACATGGAGTATCTGCATATACCATATTCTCCAGGGTATGAACCACCAAAATTTGACAAATACAAGGGTAAAGGAGACCCTAAGGCCCATTTAATATATTTTTTTGTTTCTTGCCAACTAGTGGCCTAAAATGACATTTATTTAATCCTCTTATTTCCTTGAATTCTAGCAAGATAAGATTTTGAATGGTTCCTAAAATTTCCAAAGAACTTAGTATCTAATTTTGATGACCTCTCAGACAAATTTGTGCAACATTTATCCTAAAATATCAAACATGAGATTTCATTGTTAGATTTGACTCAAGCCAAACATAAGAGCTTTGTAAGCTATTTATAATGATAGAAAGCACTTGCTATTAATTTCACCCATAGTTTACTAGAATAATAATTGGCTATGGTTTTCACCAAAAATTTACACAATGAGATATCCTATCATCTAGAGCTATAGTGTGTACATACCTTCAAGGAGATCATCGACAAAGGTTTAATAATTGAAAAATACCTTATTAATAAAGGTATTATCAAGTTAACCTTGTCAAACCCAAATTAGAACCAAAACCAAGGAATTGGCCAAAATTAGAGCCAAAATCAAGTCAAAATACAAGATTTAGCACCAGCCTACGCTAGTAACTATGAAAAATACAATCAATTAAATTAAAATAAGAATGTTTTTGGAAATGAGTAATTGAGTCACGATATGTTCAAATGGTGCAAACTCCATTTTCTCATCCTACACTACAAATGCATCTTACTCCTCACCAACCACCTACTAAACAAACACAACCTTTGCAGCAACTTAGACTTACTCAACAAAAATAGAAGCCATTATATTTCCGAACCCATCCTTTAAAAATAAATGTGCCTACTCATCATGTCTTTAGTGACCTGGGAGAACCTATTGAATTCATGTTTTATAAACTAGATACCACTAATCTGATTAGTTATCCAATACCAAAACACTATCTTGAGGGTATTCCTTATCTGAATTGGTATAGAGAGAATGAGTTCTATAAATACCATCATGTTTATGGACATAATCTAAACCAGTGTGTGTAGATCAAGCACCTCATTGAAAATATTTTATAAAATAGGGAGATAACATTGGATAATAGATATTTTACATCTAATTAGAACTTGGGCATATACTAAAATCCTTTTTTACAACATATTGATAACAACCAAGAGAAGTAACAACAAAGACCAAAATAGTAGCGACAATAGTATTAATAGTTGAGACAATAATAATAATTTCAAAAACAACAATAACAACATCAACCAAATTAAAGGAACGAAGGTTAGAACCCAACAAACTTACCACATTGTTGCACATGACTACAACAAAGTTGTAGGTCATATTATGAGAGGTCACATTTCTACCATCACCATTAATCTAAGACCAAGTGCCATAGAACAAGACTATTATTAAATAATTCCAATCATCCCATCTATGCTAGCGATCCTTCCTTGACCTAGGACAACATACAAGCATACTAGCAAGTAGGGATTACTACTTTTAGACCTTATACCAATAACTCATCCTCGCCCCATAATCACATACAAGTGCAATGGAAATTGAGACTTATCCTATTTGGCCTCTCACCACCATCATTTTTTAGCAATAATGGACTTGTATCTAATATTGATTATGTAATCACAACTTGGTAGTCAAAGATTACCATTCCCAGCCAACAACCATCTGCCAGCAAACCTATCCAACCCACCATTTTGGCTAAGAATAGGCCATATACCACTGTGAAGGAAAATATGTTTGATATTATTGAACAAATTCAAAATACACTCACACAAATTTCCATTCTAGATTTGTTGTGTATGTCTACCATCCACAAAAACATCTTAATGGAGTTCCTAGGCCAATCCAAAATTCCCAATGACATATCCCTAGACAAATTTTAAGCTTTATTTGGACATCTAACCCCAAACCAATAGTTAACCTTTAACCCAAAGTGATATGTCATCCCTTGGCCCTCTCCATAACAATCCATTGTATATCAAAATTGTCATTATATGGCATAAAGTGAAACATGTCCTCATAGACAATGGGTCATGCTTGAATATTATGTCTTAGAATCTCATCAAGCATCTCATATATACAACAACTGGTCTACAACCAAAAATAATCATTATTAAGGCCTTCGATAATGAAGAGCAAGAATCAAAAGGCATAATCAGCTTGCCAATTATCATTGGGCCTTTGACCCATGATACATTTTACAATGTGTTATACCTAGACCTATCATATAATTTGATCTTGGGTAGACCTTGGATACATGAAATTTATGTAATCCCCTCAACATTGCACTAGTGTCTCAAGTTCTCTCATTCTGGCATGAAGGTCACCATTAATGGAGATTTGCAGCCTTATAAATATTGCAAGCATTTAGAGGTCAAGTACAAAAGCTATAAACTACCATGTTGGTTATATCTAGTTCCTAAAAAGGACAAAGGAAAGGAAATACTTATTGATCTACTAGAGGTCAATTACATCGACCCATATAGCCTTGATTTATCTTCCCATATGCCACCTCCTAAATTGTCTAATCATTTTACCATCTTGGCCAATGGCCTAGGGGAGTATTTGACCCATGACATGTTCCATATTGCCAAGCTTCCAAAAAAAACCAAGTCTTATGGAAGACCTAAAGCCAAGCCACCTTTCATGGAATGAAAATGAAAGGGAAAAGGCAAGCTCCATAGTCTAGCTCCTATCATTTTCACACCATCCACTGACCAATAACAAGACCCACTTGAAAATCATGAAACCTGGTTATACAATGAAAAACTAGTCAATTATTACAAAAATGCCAAATACCCCATTCCCAATAGGATCATTATTTATCAAGCCTATGAAGGAAGAGGCCTCAGGCCAAATTACCAGGGTACTCTAGAGCCAATTTTGATAACATGGTATAAAAGAACCTATGGTCTTGGATTTAAACTACCTAGGGGTGACCCCACATATCTTATTCATGTTCCAACACCAATGACTAGTGATGATGATGCTAACAATAGATCAGAGTCTGATCATAGCCTTTATGAAGACCTTGCCAATACCAATTTGTTTAGCCCCCATTCAATTTATACTCTTACCTTAATTAACCAATGAAATCTACTTCCTTTATATCACTGTAAACTTATAGCTTGGGAGTAATAAGAATCCATAGTGCTTGTAGATGAGTTTGAGAATGATGAGGCCTTTTGTGATTTTCTATACCTAAGAGACAATGTTCCATTAGGAGACTAAAAACAAGGGTTTTTTTAATCAAACTAGATCTTGTAGCTTATTTTGGAGAATAAGTGAACACCCTTAGCCATAAATAAATGAATAAAACATTGAGGTTCCAAATTGAAAAACTCTTTGAGGCACTTTTGGACCAGGGTAAAAGTAAAGAGAAAGGCCAATATTCTGGTTAAAACATGTTTTAGGTGCCATTAGATGGGGTTATTCACCTTTTCTCTAATGAAGCTTAGGAAACCACCAATGATGAACTTATTTTTGGGTCCAAGTTTAGTTTTGAAGAATGACATGGCTTTGATCGAATTATCCAAGAGTTTATAACTATGTTTGTAACTTGGCCATCCCTACCATTGGGAGATTTTGGTTCATCTTACATAGGAGAACTTGAAGAACCAGTCCAAATAGAAGAATTTATAGTTACAGGCCAATTCAAATTATTGCCAACCATTTTAGAGGATGGTTCAACTCTCCTCATGAAAGACACTACAAAAGTGAACATTGGGACTCTATATGACCCAAAATGGATTGAATTAGGCACATCCATCACTAAGGAAGAATGTGAAATATTTAAAACTATTTTGAGGGTTTTTTTTGACATTTTTGCTTAGGCTTATTTAGACATGCCAGGTTTGGACCCTATCTTAGTTTTACACCACCTTATTATACATCTTGATGCTAAATCTATGAAACAAAAATTGTGCAATATGCATCTTAACATTACTATATTAGTAAAGAAAGAGCTGGAAAACTCATAAAATTGAGATGTATTCGATCGATTGACTACTCAGAGTGGATTTTGAATATTGTTCTAGTCAGTAAAAAGCCATAAGGATTCAAAATCTGCATTGATTTTAGAGATATAAATAAGGCCTACTCTAAGGATGAATATCCTCTTCCAAATATTGACATGATTATTGACTCCAAAATGGGGTCTGAAATCTTTTCACTAATAGATGGATTTTTAGGATACAACTAGATCTAGATTACACCAGAAGACCAACATAAGACAATGTTCACCACTCCATGGGGAACATTTTGTTATCAAATTATGCTATTTGGTCTCAAGAATTTTGGGGCCACATACCAAAGATCCAAGACCATCATATTTCATGATATGATCTATGCCATTATTAAAGACTACATCAATGACATATTGGGTAAATCAAAGACCAGTGATGATCATCTATCCACACTAAGAAAGATATTTGAGAGGTTTTATGAATACAAGGTTAGACTCAATCCTGATAAGTGTGTTTTTGGAGTTACTTTAGGTAAACTATTAGGATTCATCATCTCTTGCAGAGGCATTGAAGTTCATTCTACCAAAGTATGAGTCATTATTGAGATACCACCACCTTATAATTTGAAGTAGCTCCATAGTTTGTAGGGTAAGATACAATATATCATACACTTTATTTCTTAGTTGGTTGATAAATGCCTTCTTATTACACACTTAGTAAATAAGGGTGTTATATTTCATTATGATGATGAATTTTAGAAAGCTTTTTAACACTTGATAGACTATCTTTCCAATCCACCTATTTTATTACCACCTATGCTAGGAAATCTATTCCTAATATAATTGTCTATAACCAAAAAATACCTAGGGGCACTTATATTTCAACATGATGACAATGGAAAAGAAAATGCCGTGTATTATTTTAGTCATACACTAGTTGCGTATGAACACAACTATACACCCATCAAAAAATATTATCTAGCTATGGTCTTTATAGCATAAACACTATGACATTACATACTAAACAATAAGACCATAGTTATTTCCCAAATAGATCCGCTCAAGTATCTATTTTCCAAAATAGCTTTACAAGGCCATATGGCTAAATGGATCATGCTTCTAAGTGAGTTCAAGATAGAGTATGTCAACCAGATAGTCATAAAGGTACAAGTAATTATAGATCAACTTGATGATGCTCCCCTTGTAGATAACAAACCACCGACTTTTCAATTCTCAAATGAGTCCATTATGACAATCATTGAAACACCTCTTGAGGAGCAACACTAGATGTTATATTTTAATAAATCATTCACATCACATAGATTAGGGATAGGCCTATTATTTATTACACCATAGGGGGATCTTATCCATAAATCATTCTGTATTAGCTTTCCTTATACTAACAACATGACTAATTATGAAACACTCGTTCTAGAGCTTTTCTAGGTAGTATAATAGAATATACAACATATTAAGCTTTATGGTGATTCTTAGTTAATTATCAATCAAGTTACATACCACTTTCAGACCAAAGATGATAAGTTGGTACCATACAAGGCCATGATTGATAATCTCAAACAATAAATTAATGACATACAGTTTGAGCACATACCAAGGGCTAGTAACATAATAATAGATGTCATGGCCACCATTGGATCTTTGATTTACCACCTAGATAAGGCAAAAGAAAATCAATTCTTTGTTGAAAATCTTCTAGTGCCAGCTCATGAACTTTTAACCATTGCAATGACTTGTGATATTATTGGTACCATCTCTATATGGTGTTTAGACCTCTTTACCTACCTTTATGACCATATTATGACACCATACCTATCATGTAAATAATAAAATGCCTTTACCCACCAAGTCACATGATATACCTTACTTGGACCAACCCTTTACCATCACAACTTTGATGGAATTCTAATTTGTTATTTAAATTTGATAGAATCAACATTAGCATTATGGGAAGTTCATTGAAGGAGCATGTAGATCCCTCATAAGTGGGGCCATCCCAACCAAAAATATCTTCCATAATGGGTATTATTGGATAACTATAGATGCAAATGCAACTGTCTATGATAAAAGGTGTGATAAATGTCAAAAGCATGCCAATTTGATTCATACCCTAGCCAAAACACTTAAACTAATGCTTACACCCTATCCATTTGATACATGTGGCCTTGATCTCATTGATAATATTAACCAAACCTCTTTTAATGGCCATAAACACATCCTTATTGTTATCAAATAGTTCACTAAGTGGGTTAAAGCTATACCCCTCACTTACATGACTGGAAAACAAATTTCCAAATTCATGTTTAACCATATCATCTATCATTATGGTATCCCATCTGAAATTATATCTAATAATGATAGATAATTTAAAAATAAGGATGTCAAAATGTTGTGTGACAAGTACAATATTACTCAACATTTTTTTACCGCATATTACCCTCAAGGTAATGGCCAGGCTGAAGCATCTAATAAAACCATTTTCAAAATCCTTAAAAAGACTGTCAATGATGCCAACCATGATTGGCACCTGCAAATATTTTATGACCTTTGGGCATATCACACTAATTACCATACCCCACTAGGAGCTACTCTATATTCCATGTGAACATAGGATTGTAATAAATGGAGATTAGTATGGTGTTAGTGAATGAAATCAAATATAAATAACACACTAATTAACTAACACCTTAAGCCTATCTCAAGGGAGGAGCATAATAACAAAAAAAATATGAAAACATAACTAAAACAATAAAAAAAAAATCCTTTTTGCCTTCCTTATGTCTCTAAGATGGATTGTTGAAGTGGTTTGCTTGGCTTGTTCATCAAAGAGTCTTCATCAATGAAGTTGATTGGCTCCTTCTCTCCTTGGCACCTATGGATTTGTGATGGATTTGGCTTGATGTTACTTGATTTGGATTAATTTTGGCATTATAAAATTATGCACATTCTTCATGAATGAAATATTGCATTATAACATTACTTTGATTGAGATCCCAATTCAATAGACAAGGCCTCCTATTTATAGATTTTGTAAAATGATCAAAATGAATCTGAACCATCCATCTCAAGATGAAGATGTGTGGCTAAGGATCCATTCAATTTTGGAGGCCATGATTAATAAATTACCTCATAAATATTGGGATAGAGAGGCATTAAAGAGGCAAGAAAGGCATTAATAAGGCATGGGAGGGCTTAATCAAATATTTTATATATTTAAAGCTTAGAGATGCCTTCCCAAAAAATGATGTCACTTTTGATGATGTAGTTATTCAATATCAATTTATAAAAATAAATATTAAACAATTTCCATGGAAAATTAAATTAGGCTCTTAATTCAAATTCATTAGTATTAAACATGATTTATCAATTTTGGTGCAAATCTTGGCCATTGGTGCAAAAATTAATCAAATTGGTCAGAATGTCATATTATTGGCTCAAAATTTGACTGGATTAGAGTTAAGATGTGATGTTAGATATGTTGGATTGGTTATCCCATTTAGGATGTTTCCAACACAAAATAACAAAGGCACATGTCTCGTGCATGAAATTTGGTAGAAAAGAGCAATTCATAGTACCTAGGTGTAGAAATGTCATTTTGATTCAAAATGATCTAATCAAAGTTAGCTATCTCATAAATTGCATTGCTTCATTTAATGATACTCTAGCTAAAATTGGCACTTGTATATAACAATGTTAACTTATTTAATGTATTTTAGTGTTTGAGCCAAATTGTACATTTTGATAGAATTGGTCTAAATCCTAGTTGGAGGTCATTGGTGGCCAGTTTAGGTGTCTATAATTTGGCCCTATTTGGGAAGGAATTGTAAGATATATGCATAATAACAACTTCTCAAAGAATGAAAAGGTTTTGTATGCTTACAAATTTAATGACAATGGATGAATTGTATGATGCCCCCTCGAGGGAATGGTTGGTTGAACTAGGTCGACAAATGGTCCCTAAAAAAAAGAAGTGTAATGAGGGGACCAAACATATGAAGATGATGGGGTGAAAACACAATGAGTTTGAAAAAGTAGTCAAAATAATTGAGAATTCAAGTGGGAAGGTGTATAATGGTTTGCCCAAAGGCAGTTATAAACATTGTACCTTGATAGTGGAAACATGGTATGATAACATAATAATTTGCCTAAAGGCAGTTATAATCATTAAGAAGATGGAGCTACCCTAGTTAATATAGAAAAACAAGATAAAAATAAGGGGAGATGGAGATGTATCATTGAGAAGATGAAGCTATATCATTGAGAATATGAATTTGCCATTTGTGAACATAGGATTGCAATAAGGGGAGATTATTATGGTGTTAGTGAATGAAATCAAATCCAAATAACACACTAATGAACTAACACTTTAAGCTTATCTCAAGGGGGGAGAATAATAACAAACTAAGATGAAAAAACAACTAAAAAAAAAAAAAGACAAATCCATTTTACTTTCCTTGTATCTCCAAGATGGCTTGTTGAAGTGGCTTGCTCAGCTTGTAAATCAAAGAGTCTTCATCAATGAAGTTGTTAGGCTCCTCTCCTTGGCACCTATGGATTTGTGATGGATTTGGCTTGATGTGGCTTGATTTGTCTCAATTTTGGAATTATAACATTATGCATATGCTTCATGAATGAAAGCCTACATTATAACATTACTTTGATTGAGATCCCAATTCAATAGGCAAGGCCTCCTATTTATAGATTTTGCAAAATGATCGAAATGAACCTAAACTATCCATCTCAAGATGAAGATGTGTGGCTAAAAAACCATTCAATTTTGGAGGCCATGCTTAATAAATTACCTCTTAAATATTTGGGATAGAGAGGCATTAAAGAGGCATGGAAGGCATTAATAAGGCATGGGAGGGCTTAATCAAATATTTTATATATTTATGGCTTAGGGATGCCTTCCCAAAAAATGATGTCACTTTTGATGATGTAGTTATTCAATATCAATTTCTAAAAATAAATATTCAACACGGTCCATGGAAAATTAACTTAGGATCTTAATTCAAATTCATTAGTCTTAAACATGATTTATTGCTTTTGGTGCAAATCTTGGCCATTGGTGCACAAATTAATCAAATTGATTAGAATGTCATATTATTGGCTCAAAATTTGATTTGATTGAAATTAGGATGTGATGTTAGATATATTAGATCAGTTATCCCATTTAGAATGTTTCCAACAAAAAATAACGAAGGCACATGTCTCGTGCATAAAATTTGATAGAAAAGAGCAATCTAGAGCACCTAGGTGTGAAAATGTCATTTTGACTCAAAATGATCTATCAAAGTTAGCTATCTCATAAATTGCACTGCATCATTTAATGATACTCTAACCAAAATCAACATTTGTATATAATAATTTAAACTCATTTAATGTGTTTTAGGCCAAATTGTGCATTTTGATAGAAATTGGTCTAAAGCCTAGTTGGAGGTCATTGGTGGCCAGTTTTAGGTGTCTATAGTTTGCCCCTATTCAAAAAGGCATTGTGAGATATATGCATAGTAACATATTACAAAAGAATGAAAAGGTCTTGTATGTTGAAAAATTCAATGACAATGGATGAACTCTATGATGCCCCCTCGAGGGAATGATTGGCACAAGTAGGTCGACAAACGGTCCCTCAAAAGAAAGAAGTGAAATGAGGGGACCAAACATATGAAGATGATGGAACACAATGAGTTTGAAAAAGTAGTTAAAATTATTGAGAATGCAAGTGGATTGTGTACAATGGTTTTACCAAATGAATTTATAAACATTGTACCCTGATAGTGGCAACATGGTATGATAACATAATGATTTGCCCAAAGGTAGTTATAATCATTGAGAAGACGGAACTACCTCAGTTAAGATAGAAAAATAATATAATAATAAAGGGAGATGGAGTTTCATCATTGAGAAGATGAAGCTACATCATTGAGAATATGGAGTTGCCATTTTTGAAGATAGGATTGTAATAAGGGGATATTAGTATGGTGTTAGTGAATGAAATCAAATCCAAATAACACACTAATTAACTAACACCTTAATCCTATCTCAAGGGGGGAACATAATAAAAAACCTAAGATGAAAAAATAATTAAAATAATAAAAGACAAATCCTTTTTACCTTCCTCATGTCTCCAAGATGGCTTGTTGAAGTGGCTTGCTCAGTTTGTACATCAAAGAGTCTTCATCAATGGAGTTGCTTGGCTCCTTCTCTCCTTGGCACATATGGATTTTTGATGGATTTGGTTTGATGGGGCTTGATTTGGATCAATTTTTTAATTTTAACATTATGCATATGCTTCATGAATGAAATCCTTCATTATAACATTACTTTGATTGAGCTCCTAATTCAATATGCAAGGCCTCCTATTTATAGATTTTGAAAAATGATCAAAATGAACTTGAACTATCCATATCAAGATGAAGATGTGTGGATAAGGATCCATTAAAATTTGGAGGCCATGCTTAATAAATTCCCTCATATATAATTGGGATAAAGAGGCATTAAAGAGGGATGGAAGGCATTAATGAGGCATGGGAGGGCTTAATTAGATATTTTATGCATTTATGGCCTAGGGATGCCTTCACAAGAAATGATGTCACTTTTGATGATGAAATTATTCAATATAAATTTATATAAATAAATATTCAACAAATTTCATGGAAAATTAACTTAGGATCTTAATTCAAATTAATTATTCTTAAACATGATTTATCAATTTTGGTGCAAATCTTGGCCATTGGTGCACAAATTAATCAAATTGGTCAGAATGTCATATTATTGGCTCAAAATTTGATTAGATTAGAATTAGGATGTGATGTTAGATGAATTGGATCCATTATCCCATTTATGATGCAAACATAAAATAACAAAGACACATGTCTCATACACAAAATTTGGTAGAAAAGAGCAATCCAGAACACCCAGGTGCAAAAATGTCATTTTGACTTGAAATGATCTGATCAAAGTTAGCTATCTTATAAATTACATTGTCTCATTTAATGATACTCTAGACAAAATCAGCACTTGTATATAATAATTTCAACGTATTTAATGTGTTTTAGGCGAAATTGTGCATTTTTGATAGAAATTAGTCTGAAGCCTGGTTGGAGGCCATTGGTGGCCAATTTTAGATGTCTACATTCCCTATTTTATGGAACTGAGGCCATTCTTATAATTAAGGTAAAATTACATTATTTGTGTGTCTCATTTAAGCATGTCTTGGATGATAAATATTAACAAATATCTTGCCTATAATAGGTGGAGTTACTTGATGAAAAATGCATGGCTACTGTCAACAACCTTCAAGCATACCGGAACTGAATCCATGGCCACTATAACCAATGAGTCAAGCATAAAGAGTTCAAGTTTGGGGATATTGTTCTCAAAGAAAACCAATAGAATAAAATTACTGAGAAGAAGCATAAGGTCAAGTTCAAGCCCAATTAGATAGGCCCCTATATCATTGTTGCAAATTATGGCTTTGGAGCATACAAACTCGCTACACTAGATGGAGATAAACTTGATGAGATGATGAAAATCATATACCTCAAGTGGTAATTCACTTGAGAGACTTAAAGTATTTTCTATGAGACCCTTTTCCATTATACCATAATATCGACATCCTTTTTTGTAACATACCATATAACACTATACCATACCTTTCCTATCAATTATAGTTGTTTTTACCTTCCTAAACTAACCTTTTGACTTTGGTTCCATTCTATTGGTTCTTTAAGCACCTTAAATGAGGGGATTCTGATAAAATTTTAGTAGTTTATTTAGTATTTTAGATGAAGGCCATATTTTTAAATAGTATGACAGTGATTTGGTAGTTGTATCCTTCATTTCTTGTTTCATTTTATTTTGAGTTCTTTTAATTATAACCACCTTTGGGAAAATTAATGTCTCACATCGTGCTACTAATTATAACCACCTTTGGAAAAATTAGTATCATTGACCTATGCCATTATTTCCTCATTATAAATAACTATGGATACATTGGCAACAACAACTTTATCATGCCTTGAAGTCCCACCTTGCCATTATTATGCCATACTATGTCATTTGCCTACTTTGCCTATTTTGTGAACTTGATGCTAACTAGTTGAGTTCTTCTACTATAAGGTGGAACTATAGTGACTTGAGGTCCTAATGGGACTATTTAGGTAGTGATTTATTCTTGTTGTGGCCAACTCAGTCTTTTTTTTTCCACTCTCTCACCATTTTATGATTTGGACCGATTAGTATCTCGTCATTCTCCATTCAGTTGAGACACATAGAAAATTCCAAAAACATTTGAAAATGATCTAGAACAATCTTAAAAATCACCACATTTACCACTTATTTACCTTAAGGATTTTAGGAACCCTCGCTAAATTTCATAAGAAACTACTTGTCCTTTAGTTTCCCCATCCTTAATGGCTTAATATCCCATGCTCTCATTGTTATGTGATACCCTTCCCATATTTCCTCTACAACATCAATCATGTTTTCCTTGATCATAATTTTATTCTATCCCATTTCTTGGGAAAATTAAATTTGTCTTGAAATTTATGTTGGACCTTGTGTCCATGGGACTATGTAGGCAATGTCCACTTGCCTAGTGCATTTGAAGTCATCTCAGCTACCCCTTCTTTTTACTCCATTCCCTCTATTTTGTTTGTCTATTTCATTGTCTCCTATGGCCTAAGGGCTATGTTTATCATCTAGTTTGTTCTCTATTTAAAATAACATTATTATTAACAATTATTTGTATTTGTTTCCATTAGTTTTATTCACTTTTTATTTCTTAGTGGTTTATCTTTATTTTTATTTGTTTGTTTGCCTATTTATTTACTTTCTTATTGTGCCTTGACTTAGTATATGTGTATTCATTGGGTGATTCCTTGCACATTATACTTAATTCCATCCATATTCATATTTCAAAATTATCATCATGGTTTTTATCATTGGTGCATTTTTTAAATTATTTATTAGATCATGTGCCATTTCTTCTATATATTTTGGCTAAGTTCTCATGATATTTTATATCATGAGATATAACACAAATTAGCTTGGGAAATATTACAAGCAATGTGGCTGTGATACTTCTCCTTGGCACTTAGAATTTTTTTTGATCAATCCAAATCATTTCCCCATATATATTAATTAAGTCACAAATAGAATTTCAATCCTAGCTAGTTAAGACATGCATCTTCATACTAGTAGGTTGTCCAAATTCATTTTTCTCCTCTGTACTAGCTTAATTTTATATTGTGAGTATAGATTTAGTACATAAGACCCCTAATATAATTTAACATGTTAACTCACATTATGCTACCAATGATTCTAAATACCTATGGGCAAATCATTGTGTTTCACTTTATATATAGGTTAATGATTATAACTACCTTTGGGCAAGTCATTATCTTTCTTTTGCCCAATTGGGGCACGGTTCATTGTGATTATGATTATAACCACCTTTGGGTAAACCATTATCTTTATCCACCCAACTAGGGCATGCTTTTATCCTAGCATTGATTATAAATGCCTTTGGGAAAATCATTTTGTATCATCCCACCCACAGAGCCAATAATTATTATGTTTCAATCTATCTGAGGTTAATGATTATAACGACCTTTGGGTAAATCAGTATGTTTCGATCTATCTAGAGGTTAATGATTATAACCACCTTTAGGAAAATCATTATGTTTTGATCTATCTGGAGGTTAATTATTATAACCACTTTTGGGCAAATCATTATGTTTCGATCTATCTAGAGGTTAATGATTATAACCACCTTTGGGAAAATCATTATCTTTCTTCTACCCAATGGGGGCATGTTTTCATTTGGATAATGCTTATAACCACCTTTGGGCAAACCATTATCTCTACCCACCCAATTGGGGCATGTTTTTATCCTACCAATGATTATAACTACCTATGGGAAAATTATTGTTTTTCATTTAATGATTATAACCACCTTTAGGAAAATAATTCTTTTGTTACCCTTATATTTTGGTTAATGATTATAACTTCCTGTGGGCAAATCATTATATCATGTTAGGCCGATGATTATAATCGCCCATGGAAAAATCATTATATTGTGCTAGGTTGATAACTATAACTACCTATGGGTAAATCATATTATTTATCTACCCAACTAGGGCAGCTCATTATACCATTGATTATAACCACCTATGAGTAAATTAATATTTCCACCCCCTTTTACCTATTGGTCCATTATTTTCCTTCTTTCGAGGGACTGATTATTGACCTTCTTTATCAATTACTCTCTTAAGGGGGTATCCATAGCTTATCCATTGATATTGAAGTATTAGGCATACACGATTTTTTCATTCTTTAAGAATACATTATTATGATTATATATTGAAATGCCTTACCAAATAGGGGGCAAACTATAGACACCTAAATTTGGCCACAACTAGCTTTCAACCAGACTTCAGACTGATTCCTACCAACCATTGGAAATTAAGCTTAAGAAATCACTAAACGTTCTAAATTTGCTTATGCATCATTCATCAATGATTATAATCATGTTGAGACATCCCTAAGTAGGGTATTATATCAACAATAACCTCTCATTAATTAATCCCTAATCACCTTGCAGCATCACAACTATCAATTTGGCCTATGGACCTATTAAGTGGGGCACTTGAATAAATATCAAATCTTGAAAGTGTAAAAATTCTAATTAAAATTAATTAATAAATTAAACAAGATTAAATGTTTAGTTAAATTATCTATTTTAAATTAATTAATATCTAAAAAATAAAATTCATAAATTTAAAATATCCAAGCCTGTCATCATTACCTTTATGAATTGTCAAGCTCTTTGAAATTATCACAAAATATCTAATTTGAGAGCCATGCCTAGTAATTGAAAATCATAATTACATGAAAACTATTAACTCAATTGGAGTTAGTTTTAACTCACCTAGGATTAGTTTTAACCCATTAAAAGCCTAAACTCAACCTTAACTCACCTTGGGTGAGAGTTAATTCTTGAGGCTATAAATACAAGGCCATGCTTATTGGTTTTTAACTTATTTTGGTGAAAAATTATTATGCACAAATATCTTCAACAAAACACTTTGATATAGTGATATAATGCCTAAAGTTCTTGTAATTAGTGTTACCATGCCCAAATCTTAAGCCAAGCAATCAAAGCCAAAGTGTCAAGGAGAAAAGGAGCCAAACAAGCTTCATTATCAAAGATTTTTTGATGCACAAGTTGAGCAAGCCATTCAAAAAGCCATTTTGAGCTCTAAGAAAGATATAAGAGTGTATTATTTTATATTTTTGTTTTGTTTTCAAATGTTTTCTTGTTACCTAAGCTCTCCCTAGTGTCTAGGCTAGAGGTGTTAGGATTTTAGTGTGCTGATTTGAGTTTTATTTCTTGGACTAACACAATACTAACCTTCCCTCTACATATTCCTTATCCACACACAATATATATATATATATATATATATATATATATATATATATATATATATATATATATATATATATATATATATATATATATATATATATATATATAATTATTTTTGGTCTTTGACTTTGCTAAAGATATCATATGACTTATGGATTCTTTAATTTTATATATATGTTAAATGATGAGATGGATAGAAATGACTTGTATATGCAATTATTTATCCTACTTTTGATATGTTTTAGCATGTGTTAATATTTTCAACATTTATTATGGTATAAAATTGAATTAAATAATGTGTATATGGATGGTTGAGATAGTTTCCTTTGTTTATATACTTTTTTTGGAGTTCCAATAATAATTTCAACATTAAAAATGGATTAAGAGTTAAACAACCTTTATTTGATATAACATAAGACAATATGCACCAATGATATTAAAATACCATGATGACTATTATGTTATATGTGTAATGAATAATAGACTCACTAATGCAAGACTTAGTGCATCATGAAATGAAATACGATAATCCCACCATTCGTAATGCACATAGTGATCTAGATGCAAAAAAACAACAATAAATTCATAACATAAATAAATAGGTAAAAAAACAAAAAAATAAGTAAATGAGTTACATTTTAAATAAAAGTAAACAAATAATGAAGCAAGAAAATGAGAAATGAAAACACTCACTATGTAAAAAAATGATGATGAAAACACTCAAGATGTTAACATAAGAAGACTAAGTAAGAAAATGACTAAACATAAAACTAAACAAATGATGACATGGATGTCCTAATCTAGAGTGGAACCTTTGGTAAATGATATCCTTAACAATGTTGAACATCCAATGATTAAAGCTTTGTAAGGGATGATTAAAGATAAAGGACATGGAGCTAGAGACAAGGATGTTTGGATTGTTTTGGATGCTAGAGTATGGAATAAGAAATTCATGTTGAAAAGGTGCATGATTGATATGATAGGGTGATGGTGATGGTGTCTAAGTTGACCCTAGATACCCTTATCTTTAAGAATTTATTACATAATCCACTATAGATAAAGTCCATTGGGAACATCAGGCCATATGTAGTTCTCCCAATATGGGAATGGATGAAAAGTGATGATGTAATGTAATAGAAAGATAAGTAGATGATGGATTTCCCACCCAAGAAAAGGGTGTTTGAATGATGATTGAATGATAGGTGGATAGATGTATTTTATGTTTGGATTAGTGATGAATTAATTTGAAGGATTATATTCAAGATGCCACCAAAACATGAGCAATGGTGTATTTACATAACGAGAAAGGTTAAACCACAAACTAACATGTCATGGTCAAACTAAAATATGGGATTTATACAAGTGAATTAGGATATGAAAATGGATAACAAATAAATATATAAATAGGATAATAGTGTGATGAGATGCCCCCAAGTAATTAGGGTGTTCATAGACAATGGATTTATACATGGCACAAGAAACTAGTTTTCACCATGGTACTTGCCCAAAATGCCATAAGAATGGTTTTCACTTGTGGATGACTTTGATTCTCTTTCTCTCTCTTTTTAATTTATTTTTAATTCTTTGTTGACATATGACATATTTAAAATAACACTAGAGTTACTTAGGCATAAAAACACTTGAGGTGCATGATGTTCATGGGTTCATAAAGTTCCTATCCATATTATATGGCCAAATTGTAAGCTTCAAATTTATATTTTGTAATGACTATGTATATACCCAAATAGTTGGGTTCAAACTTTCCTTTCTTCTCTTGATCAACATTGGTGTTTTGTTTTTTTCCCTTAAGAATAGGATCTTTGATTTTAAATGATCTATCTTTAATCATATTATTGTAGCTATGGATAAGGTGATCCCAATAGTATTGTAAATGGTTTAAGGCATTAAGGTGTTTCTCAATAAAGAGATCAAGCTTGATTAAGCCTAAAATATGATAGGATTCATCATAAATTAGTTTTTGTAAGGATATGCATAAGGATGGGAGCTTGAATTCAATGGGTAAGATTTAATTAGTACCATAAACAATGGAATATAGGGGTTGTCCCTATGGTCATATGAACACTTTTATAGTATGCCCACAAAGCAGGATAAAGTTAGAGGTGCTAGTCATGACCAACTTCATTGATAACTCTTTTGAGGATTTTTGAGATATTTTTTTTTATTGCCTCATCTTGTATATTACCTTGTCAGTAGTAAGGAGTGAATAATAGTTTGTGATTAATGTCATAAGTGTGGTAAAGGGCATTGACATCCTTATTTTTGAAGGATTTTCCATTATCAAATTTAATAACAGATGGAATTTAAAAGTGGAAAATAATGTGGTTTAGGATAAACTTGAAAATTTACTTGCTGATGACATAAGTTAAGGACATGGCTTCAACCCATTTAATAAAGCATTCAATACATAAAATGATATATTTACAACCATCTAAATAATTGGGTCTAATTTTTCTAATGAGGCCTAAATCCCATGTAGAAAATGGCCAAGGTGTAGTTATGGGTTGTAATTCTTGTGATGGGTAATGAATAAGCTCACCATGCTTTTGGTAGGGCACACATTTCTTAAAACATTTATAATAATTAAATTTCATCGTATGCTAATAATATATAATGTATAAAATATTTTTTGTAAGGATTATGTCACATGTATGAGCACCATATATTCTATAATGAACCTCTTTAATGGCTAAATTTACCTCTTCATAATTAAAACACCTTAACATAATTCCATCATACCTTTTCTGATATAGGGTATGTCCAAGGATGGGGAAATGTTAAGATCAAAAAATGAAGGCTTTATTTTGATCATGGGTTAAGTTGGGTGGAATGAGGTTATAATGGAGGTATATATAAATATCATGGTACCATGGGGAAGTGGGATAAAAAAAATCACAAACCATCTATGAATTTGGTGTATCATATGAAAGCATCATCAATTTATCTACAAGAAAGTGATTATGTTTGGTTTGTAAGTTAATAAGTGAAATAATCGTATCCATTGTATCTATTGCTCTGTTGTTAGTTTGAGGCACTTTTTCAAACTATATAGATTGAAAAAACAACACAAGACTATCCACTATATGTTTTTAAGTGATTAAATTTTCATTTTTGGCTTGGAATTCATCTAGGACTTGTTTTATGATAAGATTGGAATCACTAAAGACTAGAAGATGTTGGGCACCCCATTATATTGATAACTTATACTAGATATGAGAACCTCATACTCTACTATATTTTTTATTTAGGGAAAATCTATTTGAAATGATTTCAAATTTAGGTCTTCATTAGGAGTGACTAGTAGAATACCTTCCCCCCAATCCATGATTAGTGAAAGATATAACAAAGTATAATTTCTAAACTAGAGATTCATCTATAAACATAATTTTTTAGTCTAAAGAATTTGTAGTGAGAGGTGTTTGATCTATTAGAGGAGGTTTTTTCAATAGTATCCATAAGTACCTATGCCTTGATTACTTGCTGGTTGACATACTCAATATCAAAATCACTAAGAAGCATGACCCACTTAGCCATTCCACATGTCAGAGTTATTTTGGATAGGAGATATTTGAGTGGATCAATTTTAGTAATGATATTTATTTGATTATTGAGCATTTAGTGATGAATCTTTTGTGAAGAAAAAATAACCATAAGATTTGATTTTTCCATAGGAAACTAATTGATCTCATAAGATACTAAAGTTATGCTTAATTAGTGGACTGCTCTTTTTACCCCTTGTTCATTATGTTGATCTAATAATGATCCAATGCACATTATGTTGCTAATATGTAGAAAAATAAAATGATTTCCTAGGGTTGGTGGCATTAGGATCTATGGATTGGAAAGATATCATTTAAGATTTTAAAATGATTTATGAAAATATTCATTTCAATGGAAAGGAGTATTCTTTTTAATTATAAATGTAAAAGCATGATATATATCTACAAGCTGTAAAATGGACCTTTAGATTGATTTAAATTTGCCTTGTAACTATGTATATGTTTGATATTTTTGGGTGGAGACATATATATGATAGATATAAATTTTTAAGGATCAAACTCAATGCACTGATTTAATACTATGAATCCCAACAACTTTCCTAAAGTAACCTCAATACACACTTATTTGGATTTAAATGGAGCTTGCACTCTCTCATTATTTAAAATATTTTGTGGAGGACTTTGGGATGTTTTGTTCTAGTCTTTTATTTATCCAAGATGTCACATACATAGTATTCCATGATGTCATAAATCATATCATGGAAGATGACCATCATCGCTCTTTGATAGGTAGCTCTAGCATTATTAAGGTCAAAAGGCATTACTTGATAGCATAAATTTCCCCAAGGCATTATAAATGTTTTATTATGTTGGTCCTCATGAGATATTTTAATTTGATTATAACCCAAAAATCCATCCATTAAGGACATCTCATGACCTGCTGTGTAGTCTATGATCATGTCTATGTTTGGCAATGAAAAATCATCTTTTGGACATGCTTTATTCATTTTCCTAAAATTTGTAAAAAATTAGATTCCTAATGGTTTATTTGATACTATAAATATGTTAGATATCCGTTAAAAAAAGTCAATAGGGAATATGAAACTAACCTCCAATTGATTTTTCAATTCTTCTTTCACAATTAATGCTATTTTGGGATGCATCTTTATGAGTTTCTATTCTACTAGTTCGGCATCCTTATGGACAACAAGATGGTGCATAAATAATTATGGATCTAAACCTATCATGTTATAATATGAACATACAAACATATTTGATAATTTTATGAGCAAGAGTGTGAAATCATTTTGTTCCTCTATATCTAATGATGCAACAAGTTTCTTGATTTTTAGATTCTCATCTATCTTGATATTAACCTCAATACTATTTTCAATTAAGAGGGTATATTATTATTGATACTTTGTAAGAGGTGGAGGAATATTTAATTCACCCTCAAGTTATTCATGGTTTAGATCCTCTTATAAAAGTGTATAGGTTATTGTTAAATTGATTTGGTGGTGTTTATGTGAACTTAAAAACTCCCCAAAATATGTAGAATCATCCAACTAAATAGAAAACCCCTTTTGTGGTCCCTTGTCGAGATATGCTCTTTGGTTATAAAAAACTTGGATATTACCTCATAATTCTAGTAAAGATAAAGTAGAGGTGATGGTTTTTAGTCCCATTGAATAAGGTTTGGATACGTAAGCTCAA